>JACEFZ010026648.1:0-34806 GCA_014155875.1 Cepaea nemoralis
GTAGGAGTTTTTGTGTAGCCAAATAGATAGAGATTAGCAATAGGGTTAGGAAACTAGTGATAGGCAATTCTGTGGCTTTGTGTGTGATTTGATAGCGACTATTTTGTAAATGTAAAGAGCCAACGGCAATAAAATGTATCATTCATTTCCTCTCACACGACTTGCAAGTTTCTTGTGTGGTGTGGGAGAAGTAATCCTATGATGCCTGAAACATTGGTTGTTGACAGGCAAGGATTAATGTGGTGTCAGAAGTGTGGCTTGGACAAATGTTCAAGCTATTACACTTACCCACGGCTCTAGTTTAAGGTTACTAATAGTGAATTACAAGGTTTAATTTGTGTCAGTGACTGATGACGTGTGCAGACTAGAACAAGTTGCGAGCTAAGCTGTGCCTATCGTGACAAAATAATGCTTATTTGTGTTTATTAGAATATTATATACTTAAATCATGTGTTCTTCGAAGTTGTAAGTATTGATATTATTATTTTCCTTCATTTATTTATGTAATTACTTATTTGTTTATGAATAATTATCAAAGATGATTCATGGCGGAGCGATACACATACCAGCAACATTATCGATTTTTGCAAGCTAAAAATAGCGCTGCGCCTCTGACGTATTACAATTGACAAGCAGTTGTTTTACGCCATTAGCATTCAGCATCTGATTGTTTACAAATCGCCAAGCTGCTGCCCGCCTGAATCTGTGCTTTATATTAACTATTATTTGTATATTTAAGTTAGTTAATGAATATATTTATTTATTTACACATTATTATTATTTTTATATTTATTTAAAAGCAGTTATTGAATTTTTTTCGTACTTTTTCTATCTGTTTACCGTCACGGTGGCACTACTTTTGGCTATGCAAATTAGACTTGGTCTGCACAACACTTCCATAGATTAAACTAGGTTAGTAACGAAAGGCATAAAACGTTAGAACGAAGACAGAACATTGACATTAAATATTAAGTAAACTATATTCTGTTTTTTCGTGGGCATGTCATTGTGATTGTACCAAATTGTCAAAAATTTATTTGTCGTTTAAAATTTGTTAATTGTTGCTGCTCTGTGAACCAGGGTGAACAACAGCTGGTTAGAAAACTCGTGTGTATACCGAAGTGCCAACCGAGGTGACCTGTGTTGCCGAATGGTTGTTCCTGATTCTCGGGAACATTAAGATGAGTATACTCAATATATTTGGCATGCAATGTGATTAATAATGCATCTCTTTTTCAGCGTGTGATGCATTAGCATATTTTTGTGCTCTGTTTTTCAGGATAAAATTTTCCAGGTTATAAACAAAGAGTACAATTTGTATTGCTCAGATATTAAGAAACATAACATATCAAAGATAAATAAGTGATTAAAGAGTTCAGTGCAGTTCAACGCTAGCCAATTACCCAACAACATGGCTACTTTAGCTGATTTCGTAAAAGCAGGCAAAGAATTGCAATACACAGGAAAAGAGCTAGAACAATATGCTGATCAAAAATTTCAGGAAGCAAAGAATGCTGAGAGAACTGAACGCGCACAAGAAAGAGAACGAGAAAGACAACATCAAAAGGAGATTGCAGAACTAGCTGAGATAACAAAACAAAAACAGCTAGAAGATGACAAACAGATTAAGCTAAAGCAGTCAGAACAGGATAAGGAAAATAAACAGAAAGAAATAGGGATTAAACATAAAGAATTAGAATTAAAACAGAAACAGTTAGAACAAGATAAAGAAATTAAACAGAGGGAATTAGAATTAAAGCAAAAGCAATTAGATCAGGAGAAAGAACTAAAACAAAAAGAGATAGATGAAATGTCAAGAGTTAAGGAAAAACAAATTCAAGTAGATTCAGACACACAGTTAAAGATGAAAGAGATGGATGTAGACTCACACGTAGAGATCTCTGCTACTAAATTAAAAAGTCAACAAGAAGAAAATAAGTTCAACAAATACAAAAATATTATCAAACCATATTGTAAAGAAGATTCCATATCAGCCTGGATAGAAAATGTCGAGTATCTGTTTAAATACCACCAAGTTCCAATAGAGATGTGGGCTATGATTTATATGAAGAACCTGAGTGGTGAGCCCCTTAAAGTGATAGAATCAATACCAACTGATCTTAGATCTAACTATCAGTACATCCATGATAGGATAATGCAACACTTTTTACTTGATGCCCCTGGGTATCAGGTTCAGTTCTCAAATTTAAAACCGAAACCTAGTGAGACTTTCATTGATTACGAATCAAATGTTCAAAGTGTACTAGATAGGTGGCTTAAAGCAGCTAACATAGGAAAAGACTTTGACAGACTTAAAAATTTAATAGCCATGGATAAAGTCATATCCACTATACCATCTCCTTGTGCTAAATTTATGCAGCAGTCAGACATTGAGACCATAGAGCAATTTGAAAAGAAAGGCTCTGCATATTTTTCCTCAAACAGAGATATTTTTAAGACTTCAAATGACTCTGAAATAGTTTCTTTTGTAAAAGACCAACCTAAAAACTATCAGAGTAATAGGAAACCATTTCATAAAGTCGACAAGAAAGATAGGAAAGTGTCAAAATGTATCTACTGTCAACTTTTGCATGACACTTATTCTATGTGTGACAAATCGCCAAACTATCCGGCACATCTTGAAAATGTTATTAAGAAGCAACAAAACAAGAGATCTGCATACAGGCGTGCAATCAAATGCTTCTTTTGTTCCAGCTACGGCCATTATTCAAATAAGTGCCTGGGCCGCCAACGTATGAAAGCCAACAATGCTATTTTGATTGATACATCTTCTGATAGTGGTAGTGAGACTGAGTGTGAAGTTGAAAATGTATTACCATTCAACCAATGTGAAGAGGTTTGTTGTGTAAACGATATTTTAAGCTTTGACTAATTGTGAGCAATGTCACCAATTTCATGCAGACGGCAAACTTACATGTGGGCATATTGTAACATCCTCCTTAGAGAATGCAAACTGCAGTTATAGCCTCCAGAGGCAATCTATGTTTCACTCTGCAATTGGTCAATGAGAAGCCATGCCGATGTTTGCTTGACAGTGGGAGCTCTATTATTGGTGTGAAAAAGGAACTTGTTAATCCAAAGGATTATACTGGTGACTCTGTAAAATGCCGTACTTTTTCTGGTAACATAGAAACCTATCCTCTGGCAAGAGCCCGTATAAACACCCCGTTCCTTTCTGGTACCTTTACTTGTGCAATACTAGACAACCCTTGTACTGATTTAATTCTTGGGTGTCTACCCCAGCTAAGGCACTGTACAGATGAAGAAATATCTGTCTGGGAGGAGAAGAATGGCTTTACTCCAGTGAACAGTGCAGATATCATCAAACATCACAGTCCTAACAAAAGTGCTAGACCCATAACACTTGAAACTGATCAAGACATAATGGTGCTACTACCAGACAAGCATAATAAAATGGTAACTTCATTGCAAGGGCCTTTCAAGGTGATACAAAAACTTTCAGATGTTGACTATGAAATATCGAATAAACGGACACTTAAAGATATTCCATGTCAACATGTTGAAACCTTACTTTTCACGACAAGAGACAGAAGTAGAGACAGACGAACACAGTGCACCCACACCTAGTGATCAGACGACAGACATACACAACGCAACTACACTAGTTAGCGAGACTGGCATATCCGACGAGATGCATACACCTAGTGAGCTTACAGAATACGCACTTAGCACCACCACCGCACTGAATCAGGTAGACGACGACGGAATGGAACTACCTGTTCCTATGGTAGACAAGACTGCTACATTAGATAGCATACGAATAGAACAGGGACTAACAGACAGTCAACGACGACAATTAATAGAATTAGTGACGGAGTATAAAGACATATTTTCTGACATTCCAGGTAGGACGGACAGAATCGAGCACTCCATTCTTCTTTCGGACTCTAAGCCTATTAAATGCAGGCCGTACTCAATCCCACTCAGCTATAGGGAAAATCTAAATAAGGAAATTCTTAATTTAGAAGCTAGTGGGATCATCCAGAAATCTACATCTGAGTACTCCTTTCCAATCGTCCTAGTTAAGAAAAAAGACTCCACAATTCGTCTGTGTGTGGACTATAGAAAACTCAACAACGTCACTAAGATCGACGCAGAACCAATTCCTTCCTGCGAAGATCTTATTCTTGACATGTCCACCTCCAAAATCTTTTCTAAATTAGATCTTACTAAGGGATATTGGCAGGTCCCTATGCAGACTCAATCCATTCATCTTACTGCTTTTTCAACACCTTTAGGACTATACGAGTGGCGTTTTCTTCCTTTCGGACTTCGAAACGCTCCTGCCACTTTCGTACGCTTAACTAGAGATCTACTTCATGGAGTGACGAATACAGTGACTTATATAGATGATATATGTGTCCATACTGATGACTGGACAACACACTTACTGAAACTAAGACATGTCTTCGATAGGTTGCGACTCTTCGGTCTCACTGTCAAACCGAGCAAAGTCGAATTGGGCCTAAAAGAAATTGATTTTTTGGGTCATGTCATTTCACAAGGTCAACTAAAGACTGACAATAGAATTATTACCAAAATTATGAACCTGACCATGCCTACCACAAAGAAGCAGGTCAGAAGCCTTTTGGGGTTAGTAAATTACTATAGCAAATTCATACCAAACTTAGCGGAAATTACAAGTGTATTTTCAAATGTTTTAAAAGCATCTGTAAAATTAGATGTCAAAGATGCATTATTAATTTCTGCATTGTCAAAATTGAAAATCCTGTTTAGTAATGTACCAATCCTCCGCTTGCCTAATCCTAGGCTCGTTTATTATCTTAGGACAGATGCCAGCAGAATCTCCATCGCTGCAGTACTAGGCCAATTTTATGATGGCATCTTCCATCCGATTTGCTACGTGAGCCGTAAGATCACACCTGCTGAGTCCAGATATTCCATATCAGAGTTGGAAGCCCTAAGCGTCATCTATGCGGTGAGGAAGCTTCATCGATTTCTAGCGGGTGTTCACTTCGTTGTCCAGACTGACAACTCCCCAATCACGGTCATACAAAGTGGTGTGCATCGGAATGACCGTATATACAGGTGGTCGCTAATACTACAAAATTATACTTTTAGTATAGAGCATATTAAGGGTAAGGACAACATTCTGGCTGATACCCTTAGTCGACCATCTGAGGTAGAAATACCAGAGATTCCACATAAGAGTGTAGAGTAATAGATGTTAACTTAGTACATTAGAATATTCTATGTGAAATATTTTACGAATACATAGACATTATGTGCTGAACTAGGTACTAAGAACAGTGAACTACTATGTGTCCGTAGACATCAAAATAAGAACTTTGCTCTGAGAACAAATATATCACCTTGTGAACTAGGACAGCTCGTTACATACTAAGCTCCATATGTGTTCCGGTGAATAATTTGTGTTAAGCAGAGAAAAACAGTGTCAGAACAGTACATAAATACAGACACGAAAACACTGGTCGACGACACAAGCGAACTCTACAGGTGCAATACCCATAGGACACAAGTATGACTGTGTAATGTATTTAATATACCCAGGACAAGTGTGAATATATAATATGCCAATGAAAGCAATTTCTGAACATTAGGGCAACAACTAACCTGAGGTATTTAAATACCATGTATATAAATACTTATTGTGATATGTATTATAACGTTTTAATATAGTGATAAATTATAGGTA
This sequence comes from Cepaea nemoralis, assembly GCA_014155875.1. Lineage (NCBI taxonomy): Eukaryota > Metazoa > Mollusca > Gastropoda > Stylommatophora > Helicidae > Cepaea > Cepaea nemoralis. The sequence goes on from JACEFZ010026648.1 coordinate 5,720, forward strand.
GATTAGGTCATTTTAATTTACATTTAGAGTTAGGAAATATAATAGTGTTCATTTTTTTAAGTAGGTGAGATAGATCATGAATTTACCCACTTACTTAGCTTAAAAGTAGATTAGGATAGTAATTTAAACATAACAACAACTAATTATAAACTAGAATAAGAAGTTTAGATAGTAATAGTACCATTTAGTTTATTACATTTCACTTTGTTTCATTTCATTTGAGTTCATTCCATCTTAATGAACCAGTCCATTTAACAAACGTTATCATTTAGTATTATGATTAGTTTACACCGTAATAGGATAAAAAGATTATACAATTAAACATACATCATTTACACCATTTAGAGTAAGAATATCAATCATATAGTTTTTTCATTTAAAAACATTAGTTATAATTGTGTTATATTTCACATTACCCATGTTAGAAAGGTACGTAATTTATTACATTTCACATTACCCATTTCAGAAAGGTACATAACTCATCTCACATCAATTTCATTTTAAATAGTTAGATTACATCCCTTAAATTAGATAAATATTAGGATTAATGTAAGCGTGTCTTAGGATTAATGTGGCAAAATAAATTAAAATAGGTAACACATTAAATACATATTTATAGAACTAGTATTAGTATGTCAGTATTTAGAGTATTATTTCAGTAGAATATAGTGGTTAATAATACCAGGGTATAAACCATCAACCCTTTCTCTTACATGTAAATATGTTGTAAATACATGACTTGTGCAGCAATTTATGCACAGTCATGAAGCTCAACTTTGTCAAACTGAGCCAAACTTGTACAGTGTCACTCCAAGGCTTTTAAATAATTGTGAGGGTAAAAGATGTGTGACAGAAGTGTGAAAGTGAGAGCGAATGTAAATTATACAAGAGAGAGTGAGATCAGTCAGCGGATTTTTTCTGCCGCTCAACGCGACTTTTTATTTTTTGTCTCCGTCAAATGTTTGTTTCAATGTTGAAAATGTGCTGTCTTGAATGTGTTGTGTGTAGTTTAGTGTAGATCTTAGAGAAAGTATTTTAAGTCTCATAAGACGGAAACGTAGTCACGAATTTGTGTTATACACTTGTTTGTGGCCACATTTAACCGAATTATGGCACTTGAAAACTAACTTACATACACATGATAGTTAGATACACATGTTAGAAGTTAGACTATATTATTAATTACATCCAAACACGCAAACAACCAGAAAAACAAACATATAAATTGCATACATTTTTTGTAGATCAAAGGGAGATAACTCCGGGTCAGGGGACATAATAGACAACGAAACACTAACTTAACAGTGAAAGATAACTTTACACGCGGAAGCGAGATAGGTAAAGCCTGTCGCACACAGCTTGTGTAATGGTTGTTTAATATTATATGGGGGACATGAAGCAATTCATGTGTTGACCCTAAGAAAGTCAACTTTGTATGGGTAGTGAGTTAATTTACTATTTGAGGGCAGGTCTTATAAGACAACGGTCTGGTTCAGACATACCTCTAATTAATATAATATTGCGATTGAGAAGAGGGCTCACGCCAACCAGACAAGTTTGTGGCGATTGCCAGTAGCCAAGTAAAGTGATACTACATTGTGACAATAGTCAGTAGAAGTCTATTGAGTTAGCCCAAAGCCAGGTTATCTACAGTCTTTGACAAAAATTAGATACACTAATTTTTTAGAAACCTCTTGCGTCACAACCAATGAGTCAAAGTTGATGACGCAACACAGGAGGGGAGGGTGTGTGTCAAAGACTGAAACATAGAGGCCTGAGGTCTGCCTCAAGATAGAAGACCACCGGGAAGAGTGGTCAACCTCAGGTAGATTAGAGGGAACACAGTGCCCCGGTATAAGGGCAGGGTAGGTGATAGAAAGGGGGACTATTAACTAGTTCTCTCATGAGACACGGAGGCGTCGACCAGATAGTTAGCACTCTGGTCACGACAGAATCACGCCTACGTGATAGCCACGATTGCCACTCAATAGGAGTCGGCTAATGTAAGCGTGCTGAGTGTAACGGCACGCAAAAAGCCGAAGGACGCAACAAGGTCCTTCCGCGTGCTGTGTAGCCACGCGAGATAGGAAAGTCAGACTGGGGACTGACTTGGTAGCGAGCACATCGTTTAGTGTCGATAGGAGTTTTGTGTAGCCAAATAGATAGAGATTAGCAATAGGGTTAGGAAACTAGTGATAGGCAATTCTGTGGCTTTGTGTGTGATTTGATAGCGACTGTTTTGTAAATGTAAAGAGCCAACGGCAATAAAATGTATCATTCATTTCCTCTCACACGACTTGCAAGTTTCTTGTGTGGTGTGGGAGAAGTAATCCTATGATGCCTGAAACATTGGTTGTTGACAATCCCCTTTTCACGCCTTTAGGAGTAATGTGCAGATAGTACTAGACCTATACTTGTATAGACAATAGGCACTTGAGGTCAATACCATACAGGTCGATGTCACTTCCAAAGATATTTCCTGATACCCATTCTATGATTGGTCTGCCTGAGAGTCGATGTCATGTTTTAAGATCAGTCTGGATGCTGGGCTCGAACCCATGACAACCGGACCAGCAGGACTACGTCTAGACACTATCCTACGTCGGCTTATATAGGATAGTTATAGATAGTGAATGTAACTGAAAGACTACGGGAAAACATTGTTTTGAATTTCTCAAACGTCGCCTCCCATTACCAACTGTGAAGCGATTAGATGGATTACTCAAGCTGAAGTGTAAAATATCGCTACAGGATTGTCGATTGAGATTTCTCGAGGAATGCCTAAGGACGGGGATATTTCCTCACCGGTATTTCAGATCTCTGAGGACGGACAGAATATGTCCGACAAGAAAAAACCTGAGACGACTGACAAAAAACCAGATAGAAGAAACCCAGTCCAAGCTGGCCAACTTGAAGCGAACACACAGTTCTGCCTACTACGTCACCCAAGAATTGAGCTTGTACGGCTACTTGAAGTTCACTAAATTCTGTACAGAAGCAGTGTACAAGGTGAAAATCGCAGAGAATGCTCGCCTCAACAAATCACTGAGCACTGAAAAGGTAACAACGTCATTACTAGGACAACCCAGAGAAGTATGTGAGGAACTTATCGTCATACGTACTCAACAACATTGAAACAGAGGCCCTTGCATACGGATTAAAAATTATGCATAAAGCCTAAACACATCAATCGTGTTGAGTCGCAAGCACAGTTTTGAAATGTTGTTTGATCAAGTCTCCAAGTTATCACCTACCTCTGCTGAGTCGGTCGGGTGGCTGAAGGCCAAACTGGTAGATTTAGAACACCAGTATCGCACAACACCCTCTAAACAGACGTGTCCGCTGACCAACGAACACCTTACTGCCTTAAAAGCGTTAAAGGCTAACAAAACCCCTAGTCATACTGAAACCTGACAAAGGGAGCGGTACAGTACTGATGGACATGTCAGATTACCAGAGAAAAATGGATGTAATATTGTCAGACGAATCCAAATTCAGGATAGATCAAAAAGTAAACAAGTCGGAGGACCTGGATGCTATAATGAGGAAAGAGATCCAGTCACTTGTGAATGCGGGACTCATCAGTGAGGCCACTGCAAAAAACGCTCACACCACGTGGCTCGCACACTCCTCAGATGTACGGTCTACCCAAACTTCACAAGCCGGCATCCCGCTAAGACCTATCCTGTCCATGGTTAACTCTGCACAACACTGAATGGCGAGATGGTTAGCCGAAATGTTAAAGCCAGTATGACAGTCCTTCGATCCAAAAATACTCAGAGATACATTCCAACTGGTGGAATTATTGGATACTATGGACATAAATAACAAACACATGGCATCCATGGATATAGCCTCCCTATTCACTAACGTTCCATTAGAGGAGACAGTGAAAATAATAAGGGAACGCATTGAAGACAAACAACTAAAATTAGGCATACCAACACCTATTCTGGAGAGGCTACTACTACTATGTACCGCCAACATCCAATTCAATTTTCTAACTAAGTCATACCGCCAAATTGACGGAGTGGCCATGGGGAGTCCTCTTGGTCCTATTCTAGCGGACATCTTCATGGCACACTTAGAAGAAAAGAGATCCACAGACATCAACAACTTGGCCTTTTACCGGCGTTATGTGGACGATATACTAATTATCACCACAGACGAGCTACAAGCAACATCGTTTCAGGCCACAATGAACAAGACGCATAAAACATCTCTCTATCTATGGAACACGAACACAACGAAGCGTTACCGTTCCTAGATATTCTAATGAGACGTAGAGCAGACGGCACAATTCAAAGATCGGTGTATCGCAAAGAAACATGGACTGGCCAATACCTAAATTTTCAGAGCTTCACACCTGTCCAGTACAAACGGGGCTTAGTACGGACCTTGTTTGACCGTGCTAGAAAGATATGCACCCAGGACACACTGACAGAGGAATTTGAAACTTTGAAGAATGTCTTAAACCTGAATGGGTACTCCACAGGATTTATAAAGCGCCATTGCCAACAGCCCAAACCCAAAGCAGACGTAACTACAGTCCCTAAACTCAAGGTATTCATCCAGCTAACCTTTCGAGGGGATGACGTAATGCAACGTCTACAAGACCGGCTTACTACAGCAGTAGGTCGAACATTCTGTGCGGCAACTCCAGTCATTAGATGTAAAACCGTACCCATTCCTACACCAACAGTCAAAGAGCCTGTTCCTCTGTACGCCACAAACAATTGTATTTACCAATTCACATGTAGATGCCAGGCCGTTTACATTGGTCGAACGGAGAGACAGCTTAACAAACGGGTGTCAGAGCACATACCTCAATGGGTCAACAAGATACAACACACAGGAGATGATAGCCACGAGGAGCCGACACACCGGAAGCTCCCGGCGTCTTCAATCGGCAGGCACATTGTCGCCATGTTGTGTCCAGAGAGACTGCATTTCGCGTGTTGTTTAGAACACAAAATACTCGCTTGTTAAAATTTGCAGAAGCAATTATGATCTATCAACGCAAGCCAGAATTGTGTAAACAGAAAGACATGTTAGTCAGCTTAAAATTACCGTGGTAGACAATCGACATTACTGTGCGAAATTGTGTATATTTCAACTTGAAGGATTTTTCTAGTTAATTTCACGTAGGTTGTGTGATTTCTGCAGTATGTACCTGACGAGATGCAGCGAAATATGCCAGGCAATAAATCGTGCAATCTATTGTTTGTGTCTTCGTTATTCAAAGTAACTGAAAGCATCAAATGTATATGCGATGTTCTATTGATTAGAATTTAACGGTTCAAGACTGTATATAATAATTATGTTGAATGTGAATGAACGGATCAAGAATGTATAGAATAGCTGTATATTAAAGAGAATATCATCATTATCATCCAGTTCCTTGCCGGCTGGTGGGGGAGAATATGCTTCGCCATAAGTTGCGATCTCCGACAGCATGGAACAATTCCTATGTTAACTATCTTAAGAACATACGTCCTGTCGTACTCATGATATGATAGCCGCAATTAGCTGTTAACCTGGCTCGCGCGCCGTCCTTATATATAACATAGTTGAGCATTTTAAAGATCTACATATCACATTCATATAATTTAGCTGTATATTAAATTATGTATACAATACTATCCTGGAACTGAGGGATAGTGAACATCGTTTTCCAGTCCCGATATACCGGATTCGAATTCAGTCACAACCCATTTAGAAGCAGATCTATTTGCGTTGATTTCACAATGGTATGAGCATCGGCCGTTCAGAACGCAATGGCAAGCTACTGAACGTAAACTTGCGTAGCAAATCACAAACAGACAATAAAAGCTGGGCACGTCAAGTTAAGGACATGCAACTAACTCTTAAGTTGCTGTATTAGGCACATGTGAGTGCATCGATTATTGATCGTCTTTTAGCATGTTTTTTGCAGAAAGTCGTGCTCATCACAGCCAGAAAAGAGAGATTCAATCATATGCCAATTTCTCCTCTTCGTGAATGTGAATACGTAAGATCTCTTAAACGCCTATGTCCATTTTCGCGCTGTTCGACTCCTGCTTCTTATTCCTCGAACTATGCCTTTCATTACTGCTCATATTAAATCACTGTGCCGCTTAATATGGTTAAAATATTCATTCAGTTATCCGTAGAACACGTAACACGTATACATGACAAAGCGCATCGACGATGCATAGACTAGCGATATAAAATATAATTGAGTGTTTATAAATTATGGTTTAACGTAATAAAGATCAATATATACATGTGTGTGTGTGTGTGTGTGTGTGCGTGCGTGCGTGCGTGCGTGCGTGCGTGCGTGTGTGTGTGTGTGTGTGTGGGGGGGGGGGGGTTAATCGCGGTTGCAACTTCACGGCAAAGGGCTACCTCATAATTTTCCGTTCCTGAGCCAGTGAATATCACACACAATGCTCCTTACAGTCCCATGTGAAAAGTCGTCCAACAGACAGCAGTCATGAAAGGTCAACAGTACGCATGGGCATATATGCATAACGCCGCTCCCAGAATACCAAAACAACAGTCCACCACTAAAATTACAGTTCATCGTCGACGGAAGCGACATGACTAAAATCTAGCAATTGCGCACACATTACTGCATATGTCAAGAGCAGCTAGTTCAGAAACAGCATGTCCTCCATGTTTTTTTAACATGCAGTTCAAAATACAAACCATCGGGGACAAATATAGAAGCATTCCACATGAAATCCACAGTTCAAAGTGTTCCTTCGTGCAGTTGACTCAGTAGCTGAGCGACGGAACCATGTACTACAAGTCTAAGATGAGACAAATGAGTAAGGAAACCTCAGCCATAAGCAAAACCGATACAGAATGGTGACAGTTCCAAAGTCTATCCGTTTTACTGGACCCAAAGCAAAGCAATATATATAGAAATATATATATATATATATATATATATATATATATATATATATATATATATATATATATATATATATATATATATATATATATATATATATATATATATATATATATTTCTAGTTCTATATATAGTTACGATTTCTAATTAAACTAGTTTCTTATTATGTAAACATCCACCGCATAACTGGTAAAAAGCGAACGTATTGAAATAGAGTTTAGACAGCGTAAGGTAACATCACTCCTTGAGTAGTATAACCTCGTTACAATTTACTGGAGCCTTGTCCTTGTTAATAACAGTGACAATGGTTCGGGCGCTTTTCACTATCAACACTAGTCGTTCGCTACAGCTGGGGCTGATTGGCAACCTATTGCACCGTAAACTCAGGCCTACGAAATGTGACGGTCCTGATACATCACATTCCCACATCTAATTTCTGATACGGAATTGTTAGTTGTAGTTTATATATTTCTTATATTCTTGAGTAAAGGAGGTTAAAAATGTTTAAATGCGAAAGAGCCGACTTCATTTCGATCAAGTTTTATCCCATATTATACGGTCTCTTTCCGCAGGGCGAGCTGCTGAAAACGTCATGAACTCCATAGCTCCAGCGACGACTCCCAGGATTCTCCGAAAAATATTGCACTCGTAAACGAAATGACTGAGTCCGGAGTCGAACCAACAACCGTCGGAACGCTGCTTCTTCTTATCCTATTATATTAAATGCTAATTTTGATCATCTTTGTGTGTTTAACTCTCTGTTTTTTCCCCCATGTCATAGATGTTTAAGTTTGAAATGATTGAGTTTCTTTTAGAAAGTTGATATAGAAGTTGATAGCGAATTCACTGGTTATGCCATGAGCATGGTCGGACGCGGGTTCGACGCCTGGGCTCATTGCTGGCCAATGTGAGGGAACAATTGGCCACCATTCCCTTCTTGCTCGCCGGCCTATGACAGGTGATGGCGCTATCATAGCACAAATACATAGCAGAAGACTGATTCAAAAATGTTTAAAATAACCACACATTAAACAAGCAACTCACCCAAACATTGATAAAGTGCTGGACAGAAGCTCTGGACATTGTAATTGCAGTCTGTTGACAAAGAATACCTTTGAGGTTCCAGTGCTAGTCTTGCACTAAACGCTGGTGTTCTGGGATTTAAGAGGGGAAACAGCTAAGTAACACAGTTCCCGGGGAGAAAATATTCTCTGGGTGAAAAGTCTATACACCAGCCTCACTTCGATAGATGCAAATTCCATTCAGGACACAGACAATCGAAAAGCCAATGAATAGGACTCAGCTAGAGTCGAAACCCAGCCTTCCAGAATATTCAACACAAGCAACTAAAATATCAAAACTTCTTATATTTGTGTTTCATATATATTATCATATATATATATATATATATATATATATATATATATATATATATATATATATATATATATATATATATATATATATATATATATATATATATAATTACAGTAAGGCCAAGAGTCATATCATGTAGCCAGAAACTGATTTTTAACCAGTATGCCACTGTGACATGCGAGACAAACATTGTCTACCCAGGAATTTCAGCTTATCTTTACAGAAAGGAGGTATGTTTATTGCAAAGATATTTTTACTGAATGTTTAGTTTTGTTATTCATATTTTGTTTTCATCAGCATCATCGTCATAAACATTGTCCTCGCTATTATGATATTATTGATGTCAACTATTATGGTGCATTAGTCCACGTTGCGACACGGCATATTGACTTTCACTCCAAATACCATTGCAAACTTTACAACACATTAGTTCCTGTAAAATCACGTTATGTCCTCATTTCCCAAACTCCCCACTGCCGTGTCTCCACCTTACCGAGGTAGAGGGATTGAGTGCTCCAGATACCTTGAGAGTTATTCCGACAGTTAGTGCAGTTACTGGTAGGGTCTCCCATGTCGGACAGATCAAGACGAAGAGTCATATACTTGATGCCATGCAAGTAGGCTGGGGGATAGTCAAAGGCTAGGGAAACAAGACCGGTAAATGCTTGTTAAAGTCGAATGTACTGAGTCACAAGATTGACGAAACAGTGCAACGCTGCTTACCGTACGATGTCATTTTCCATACCATACCCGATGCTGTAAAATCCAAAGCATAATCTAAAATACATAATTATAAACATCTAAGACAAAACCTCCACTTCCTTGTAATTGTTATCAACCTTTAGATTGGGCTTCAGCTGTGTTTAAGAATCTCAATACTAATGGTGCCAGATGCAATTTGATTATGTATCCGAGTAGGCTTTTCTCAAATGAGCCTGTGTCAAAAATCTCATTGACATTTTAAACTCACAGAGTGACGGGTTCTAGGACTAAGTCATGCCCCATCAACCAAAATATGATATCATGACTCAGTTGCACTAATTACAGCCTATATCGATTCCTACCCTAACAGCCAAGAAGATTATATCTACTAAAGAGACCTAACAAATATGATCAATGCTAGGATGCAGTGCAACAACTAAAGTCTGTCGGGCGGTGGATGGTGGAATCGCCTCTAAGCATAGAGGTTAGACGTGGTTATTGCGACGACGCTTGTTAGTAGGACAACTATCTCTGCACAGTACTTAAAACTTTGTTACATGGGTATAAACGAGTAAGAAAGGCCCTATGCAATCTCTTTCCTTTTCTCTTCCTCTCTCTCTCTCTCTCTCTCTCTCTCTCTCTCTCTCTCTCTCTCTTTCTCTCTCTCTCTCTTTCTCTCTCTCTTAAACTCACAGCTCTATTTCCACAAGCAGAAACGAAATACTATAAGGGCCCTAATTATAGCAAACTCATAGATGGACAGTTGAGTGCGGCCTGAACCCATTCTTTTTCAAACTCTCTCTCTCTCTCTCTCTCTCTCTCTCTCTCTCTCTCTCTCTCTCTCTCTCTCGCTCTCTCTCTCTCTCTCTCTCTCTCTCTCTCTCTCTCTCTCTCTCTCTCTCTCTCTCTCTCTCTCTCTCTCTCTCGCGCGCTCTCTCTCTCTCTCTCTCTTCATATTACGAGGTATCATTTTGTATGCCACTTGATTTTATCATGTATAATATAATCACATGCTCACTACTGTAGAGTGAGTGAGAGAGTTAGTGAGTGTGTAGTGAGTAAGGGAGTGTGAGTGTGTGTGTGTGTGTGTGTGTGTGTGTGAGTATATATATATATATATATATATATATATATATATATATATATATATATATATGTGTGTATGTGTGTGTGCGTGCGTGTGTAAGAAGAGAGATAGATAGATAGACAGACAGACAGACAGACAGACAGACAGACAGACAGACAGACAGACAGACAGACAGACAGACAGATAGATAGATAGATGGATAGATAGATAGATAGATAGATAGATAGATACATAGATAGATAGATAGATAGATAGATAGATAGATAGATAGATAGATAGATAGATAGATAGATAGAGAAAGAGAGAGAGAGAGACGGAGAGAGAGAGAGAGAGTTTGAAAAAGAATGGGTGGATGTGTGTGGGTTGGGGGATGGGTGGGTGATGGATTTGGGGATGTGTGTGTGGGTGGGGGATATGTCTGGGTGGGTGGGGATGTGTGGCTGGATGGAGGGTGTATGTGTGGGTAGTGAGGGTGATTGTAGGTGGGCGATGTGTGGGTGGATAGGAGATGTGTGGGGAGATGTGTGTGTGGGTAAGGGATGTGTTTTGAGGATGTGTGTGTGGTGTTGTGTGGGAGGGGAGATGGGTGTGGATAAAGGGTGTGTGTGGGTTGGTGGGGGTGTGGTTGTGTATGGGTGTGCGGGTGCATGAAGGATGTGTGTAAGGGTGGGGGATGTGTGTTTAGATGGGTGGTTGGGGTGTATGAGGGTGGGTGGGTAGATGGGAGATGTATGTGTTGATGAGTGGGTGAGAGATGTGTGGGTGTTAGTGGTTGAGGGATAAGTACTGTGTGGAGGGATGTGTGAGGAGATGAGTGTATGGGTAGGGGATGTGTGTGTGGGTGTGGGCTGTGTATGTGGATCGTGTGTGCGTGGATGGGAGGTGAGTGTTTGTGAATGGGAGATGTTTTGGTGGGTGGGGATGTGTGTGAGGTATGTGTGTATGGGTGGGGAGATGTGTGTGTGGGTGGGGATGTATTTGTATATGGGTAGGGTGTGTGGTTAAGGGATGTGTGGCTGGGGGATGGGTGGATGGAGGATATGTGGTTGGGTAGAGGATGTGTGGGTGGTTGATTGTATATGGATAAGTGTGTGTGGTTAAGGGATGTGTGGTTAAGTGATGTTTGGTTGGGGGATGGGTGGGTGGAGTATGTGTGGGTGGGTGGAGGATGTGTGGTTGGGTAGAGGATGTGTGAGTGGGTGATTGTATATGGGTAAGGGTGTGTGGTTAAGGGATGCGTGGTTAAGGGATATGTGGTTAAGGGATGTTTGGTTGGGAGATGGGTGGGTGGAGGATTTGTGGGCTGGTAGAGGATATGTGGATGGGTGAGTGTGTGTAGGTTAGGAGATGGTGGGAGATGTTTGTATGGGTGGGCTCGTGATCTGTGAGTGGGCTGGGGGAGATGGCAGATTATGTGGCTGAGTGTAGAATTTGTGTGTGGGTAGGTGCGGGATATGTGAGTTGGCGGGGAGATGTGTGTGTGTGCGTGGGGGATGTGTGGTTGAGAGATGTGTGTTTGGCTGGGTGGTTGAAGGTGTGTGTTTGGAGGATATGTAAGTGGTTGATGTTGGTGGGTAATGGGACGGGTGGAAGATATGTGAGTGACTGGGGAGATGTGTGTAGGTGGGTGGATGTATGTTGGTGGGGGATGTATTGGTTGGGGAGTGTATGTGTGCTTGAGATGTGGGTGGATGGGATGTGTGGTGGGTGGGAGGTGTGTGTGGGTGGGGAGATGTGTAGGTGTTTGGATGTGGTGGATGGGTTGGGGAATGTATGTGTGTCTGGGTTGTGTGTGTTGTTGGGTGGGGAATGTGGGGTGAATGGGGGATGTGTGGGTGGGTGGTGGATGTGTCTCATAACATGGTTATATGCATTGTTTATGTTTACAAAACTCATGTGACAATGTTTTTTCCTATGCACTATTGATGAACGAAAGATGATTGATTGGAAGGGCTGAATGTAAGTCGGGCCTGCGTGCCCAATTTGTTACCCTTTGAAAATAAAGTCCGTTCGTTCGTTCGTTCGTTCTCTCTCTCTCTCTCTCTCTCTCTCTCTCTCTCTCTCTCTATCTCTCTCTATCTCTCTCTCTCTCTCTCTCTCTCTCTCTCTCTCTCTCTCTCTCTCTCTCTCTTATTATTGGCTACTCATTGTTGATATAACAAATATCTTCAAAGATATACTTTAGCCAAGAGACATCATCTTTGATTACTCATCATTCGACGGGTTCTTGAACGGTTCAGTATCGTGCACTTGGCGTGTTCCTTTCAATAATCTGCTGGATTTGAACACATTTTACGTTGAAATGTATGCTATGGTCTGGAATAACACAGAAGTGGGACTACTTGCGGTCAGATCGGACATTCCAGTTTCTTTTAGTAAGTGACCACTGTTTCTATATCAGACATATTTTGAACATTTGCATTGGTTTGTCTTGCACATTGTATTGGTGAATCGAAAGTGATGTTTGGTTTTACGGATTCTGTTAGACGAAATACAGACACTGAAGTCACGCCCATGTACAACCTAATGCTTATCATCAACATTGAAGGCAACACAATGGCATACTACGTAGTTTGCCAACAGGACATAAGAGGCTGGATGATTGGTAGATTTACTGCTTGTGAATCCTTCTAATAGCTGCTGTTTTTTTTAAAGCTCTTCAAGTCCATTGCCACGTGATCTGTTCGACAATTAGTATTCCGAGGAACGGCCTGATTTCCCCCTCACTCCCTGATCAAGCTCACTTGCACTTGATCGGCGCAATCATGTTCTCTGATCGAGCTCATTTGCCACTGATAGGCGTATTTACTAATCGTTTCTTTTTACCCTACCTAGCACTGGGTAACGAAACGATTTTATCAGAGAACTGATTATTTGGTTGTTTCGGGATTTGAAATTTAAATATTGAGCACAACCCACTACTGGCAACGCTGATCGTATTCTGGTATGAACCTAAGGCCCATCCACGTCAGTATGGAAGCACTATACTCGAGTTTCGCTCTCGTTTGAGCTCATCAGTAGTGCATATCCTTGACCGGATCCGGAAACAAGCCCCGGATAACTGGCGTGTGAAGCGTGTGTGTAACCACGCGGCACACGCTGGACTCAGCCAAATTATCATAACAGAATATTACGTCACCCATCGTAGGCTATAGCTCAAGATTGCCAGATCTCCGCGACTCAACTGAAGTTACACTTCCGGTTACAAATGGCCTCACGTTTGGCTACTTTTAATCAAGTTTTGTGAAGACACCAGTATCCATAATAACTGTTTCTAATCAAGTTTTGTGAAGACATTATTATTCAGAATAGTTAAACGAAATATCACTTCATTTCTCTGTTGTTCTATCATCTAAGAAAACAAAAAGCACTCTTGATATGTCATGAGGAATATTGGGTACATAGTGTTAGTTAGGTAGATCTAGGAGCCTACATCAATTACAATACAAAACGTTCCTTGCCTCATGGAGGATTAGAATACACGACCATTAGATCCACATGACAGACTACGTTGCAGCTATTGCAGCTGCTTGTCTTAATGGTGGCTCCTATGGCTTTCTTTATTTAAAAACAATGTTATCCTTTGATTAATAATAATAATAATTTTTTATTTTTTTTCCGCGTTTCCATCCTGTTTCAGGATATTGCGGTCAACACCAGCATCTTTCAGCTGTATGTTGATTCCTAGGCTAGATTACGCTCATCAGCACGCCACGACTTTCTGAGCGACCGGCTCCATACTCTCATAAGTCACTTTTGCGATTCGAACCACTGCTAATTCTCGTCGCGTCACGTGACGAGAGTTTTCGGGGTTAGCGGAGAAAGCTGCTAACACCTCGGCCACGGAGCTGGTAATAATAATAATAATAATAATAATAATAATAATAAAAGCAAGAAAATGAAAGAGAAGGAAGAAAAGAAAGAGATGGAGGAGAAGGAGTAATAGTAGTAGTAGTAGTAGTAGTAGTAGTAGTAGTAGTAGTAGTAGTAGTAGTAGTAGTAGTAGTAGTAGTAGTAGTAGTAGTAGTAGTAGTAGTAGTAGTAGTAGTAGTAGCAGTGGAGAAAAAGAAGAAGGAGAAGTAGAGGGAGAGGGAGAGGGGGAAGTAGAAGCAGAAGACAAAGAAGAAGGAGAAGAAGAAGAAGAAGAAGAAGAAGAAGAAGAAGAAGAAGAAGAAGAAGAAGAAGAAGAAGAAGAAGAAGAAGAAGAAGAAGAAGAAGAAGAAGAAGAAGAAGAAGAAGAAGAAGAAGAAGAAGAAGAAGAAGAAGAAGAAGAAGAAGAAGAAGACGATAAAGGTAGAAGATGAATGGGAAGTGGAAGAGGAAAATTTCTGTACTCCTCTCTAGTTCGATATTTCTGTTTAATGTGCCCAGTCTCCTGGATTGGACACGTTCACGGAAGCACATTTCTGTATTGTTAGTTTTTATATATTTTTAGTTTCGTTTTCCTGGTTCCGTTGATACAGATTTCTGTCGTAACGTTCACCTTCATCTGAGTGTGTTCTTGCTTCTGTCGAGCATTTCAGACTTAAGTAGCGTTACTATTTGACTTCCGGATATCTGTGTGTTGAGCGGTTTTCTGCTCTCAGACGCCACATATTTCATGAATAGATATTAAGTAATGCATGTCTCATATTAGCAATCACGGCACAAAATACGCACTAACGTGAGCTTGTAAAATCTCAAACAAACACCCCGTGAGACCAATTGCTAGCACTCATGCCAGTCGTCCTAATATAATGTATTGGAATTCCCTATATGTTAACTGACTATAGCCCTCATGCCGACTAGCTTGAATTGGGTGTCTGTCACAGAATACTGGAAGGTTGTCGACCCTATGATAAAAACAAAACAGAGATCGCCTATGTCACACGAGGACTGAAGGTTGTTGACCCTAGGATCAGAGAACAGAGATCGCCTCTGTCACGAGGTGATTGAAGGTTGTTGACCCTAAGATCAAAGAACAGAGATAGGCGATCAAAACAGATACCAATTGTTTGTTGTGAGACGGGGGCCGATAAACCACGATCACAACGCTTTGAACACAGAAGACGGAGTCACGATCAAGCAATATCACAACTCTTTGAAAGGGAAGTCGGGGTCCCGAGAAAAACACGATCGGGGGTCTTTTGAAGTACGGGAACGTATATCCGCGATCCAGAGAAACGAGTCGATATCAAAGGATAATCATTGATGTCCGGAAAAGATCGTTTATCAAAGGAGATTGTCGGCATGGTGTTGTATGAAGATCAAAAGACAGGAGAAGAGAACAGGGGATACTTTGTGGAGTATACCAGTATAGTCCTACATAGCCAAAGTATAAATGGTCTGAATATACAATTTTAATTCAGTGTGCTACGAGGTCTACAACGAGAGGAAGTGATCTATTCTTGGTCTAGTACGAAAAGGGATTTACAATGTTCCGCGTTGGTTGAAAACATCGGGCATTTGTACTGGATGTGCATATGTATTCCCAATTCAGGCTGAGGATAGTGATTATAAGGTAGTAGTGATGTAGAGTAGAACTCGAGCATAGTGAATTTGCGTGTGTGACCGTAGTATCGAGTGTCGGCAGCATTTAGCTGAGGAGTAACTTAGTGGGTCGAGTAAGGTGTCAGTGCACTCGATAGAATAAGTACTATGACACGAGAAGATAGGCAGAAGGGGGGGGGGGGGAGATAAGGATAGGTCTATGTTAGGAGATTCTAGTAGAGGTGTTTACTGGGATGTCTGAGCTTTTCCTGTGACTTTTCCTTCTTTTACCTAGTCTTAGGTTATGTGAAGAACTCCTATGTCTTATGTCAGAGGTCAGTTCTCTGAATATATAGAGGTTACTAACTGAGAACGGCCGTAAGCCTACTCTCACCTCTAATGAGTCTGAGTTAGGTTGATATCACCTGGTATTGTCTCTTCGACAGGTTCCAATTGAAAGAGCAATAGCCTACACTCCTGAGAAGAAGGAAATTACCATATTCTGGTGCAGTGATACCTAACATCAAGATTTGAGTCTTGTATCATAACTAAGGTCAGACAGTTCTTGAACTAAAGGAAACTTAGAATGCAGTCATGATAAGAGAGACTGACAGCATAATATATTTCAAACAAACAAAGAACTGAATGCCATAATTGTTCACATGAACTATCATATAAATGGAAAGGCTGTATCGCCAGAACATTTTCCCAGCGTAACAGAACATTTCGTGAACTAAATGAAAGCAGTGTGTCGGTGATATATCTCTAGACAGTGTTTTGGTTGGTCGTTCATACATAGACGATAGTACATTCAAGTGTATCGGATGTGTAGACATTACCTGGACTATAATAACTTTCATTTTATTGGATGTATAAAACTGAAAGACACGACCTACAAAAATCACTCAGTGGTGAACATACTGTTTCAAAAGTTTTTCAAGGAGATATTGTGAAGAAATCAACATCATTCAGAGAGACACTTCACTGGGTGAGCGCATTCCAGTTCTGTGCTGTTGTGATATAACATGGCCGTTGCGTGATGAGAACTGTGATGTGGATCCTAGACTGTCAATCTTGTCTCACTTACACGATAGAATACACCACAGATGTCTTTACACCTACACTATACACACCCATGACACATTTTATTCATTAAATAATTTTAGTATTTATTGGAGGACAGCGTTGTGTGGGTATGTTTTGGAGGAATGTGAAGAGGGGTATGGTCTTGTGGTAATAGAGAGAGAGAGATAGTGAATAAAAGACTGGAAAGGGGGTGTGTAGACAAAGGTCCGGCAATAGACCCAAAACTGAATACAAGGGAAGTTTGAAGTGTGCTTGTTGATTCTACTGTCCCACCAGAGAAGACAAGTGACAGTGTCGTTACCTATTTTAGAAAATCAATACAGCCGTTGTGATTCTTACTATATCATCAATCGAGTACCGATTGGTCAATAGAAAAATTCTGACCATATACTCAGTAAGCCTCAAGGCATAGAAAATTGTCCTTTACTGTACTTATACTCTGACTGAAAGTCCTCCTGGTTATGAACATAACTTAGATTCGCGGTTTGTGATGATAGCGAGGTTCCTCAAAGGTCCTACTATATAATATATAATAAAGCCGTTCTAGAAGCTGTCAGAAAGTATGCATGGCATTGTGACCACACACCATCCTTTTTGTGTTTTCTTTAAATAAAGAATCATATTTCATAGTTTTTGTGTTGTTTGCTTATGTGCATATGTGTAACTGTATAGTTGGTTTCTTTTGTTATATATTTTCTATCACAAACACATGTATGTTCATTTCATTTGAAAGTTTTCTTTTTTTGTTTTGTTTCTCCCTATCATTTTATCTTTTCTATACCACTGTGAATTGTGTGAATTCGCAACAGCACTCCTACTGCCGCCAATTATGAACAGATAAAACAATGAGTTTCTCGAGTATCAAGAAAAAGACGTAATGTTCGGTGAAAGGAAAGAATAACACCAAAGCGTGATATTATAATAGAAGAAATTATACTTAACCACATCAATAAATTCAAATATGTGGGGGATATCATAAAACATTGCTATTGACAGATGCAAAATCAGTACTCGAGGCGCTCCTGTCTAGGAAGTTGCCAGTACTAAGGACACTACTTTCTGAACTTAGCAGACAGCATAAGGTCACCATGCTGTGGATACCATCCCACTGTGGAGTACCCGGAAACGACAGAGCTGATCGATTGGCTAAGGAGGGAGCAAAAGAAGAACAGCTTGATGTACCCATTACATACCACCAAAAGTAAAAAATGGTCAAATCAGTCAGAAGGCCACCAAAACCTGCTCGTGACGACTACCACGTTATGGACACAACAGAACAAGCCATTATTCAGAACAGGACGTAATAGATTACGCAACCACATGTATAAAAATATCAGCAGAGCACATACTCCAGGACTGCCCAAACTACAACATATCCAGGCAAACCTTCTGCATTAGAGAGACAACAGTAGAAGATAAACTCTATGGACCGCTGAGTGAACAAACAAAGACTGTTAGATTCATACAAGAGACAACATTGCAGTTATAGACATATTTCAAGCCAGCGAAAGAAGAAGAAGAGGAAAATAAAATATGTTGAAAATCAGAGCAAAAGCACATGATGAAAATAATCATCCTGAAAAGCGATAGCGGTCTCAGCTCATCATGATATTCATTCATCATCATCAAGTGCCATGCTGGCTGGCGTAGGGTTCATGACTCTCCACAGATCTCGATCTTTGGTTTTCTGGATCAACTCTGCCGAGTTGATATTCCTACATGCCACCGTCCTAATCCGTCCCATAATTTCTCATGGTCTGCCTCTGCCTCTCTTCCCCTCGAACTTTCCGGTTGTTACGATGTTCTCTAATGCCTCTTTTCTAATCACATGACAAAAGAAAGATGTTTGTCTCGTTCTTATCTTATATATAAAAGGCAATCTCCGTCTGTATGTCCGTATGTCCTTTATGCGTTCGCGAACGGCCCATCCGATTGAGATGAAATTTCCTACACGTCTTCCTTTCATTCCAGCGCAGCCCACTGTGATATTTTTTTAGTGTGAAGTCGGCTGCTTACCCAATATTATTTAATTTTCCATTTTTCATTGTAATTTATATACAGCGAGGGGACTTAACTCTGTAAAAGTTATTTCAAGGGGCATAACTTTTCTGTATAACTTATAGTCGTATTGTAGCATCGTTTTCAAAGATTTATAAACTCTTTGTCCATAGTTATGTACCGGCATATGAGTTATAATAAATATTGATACAATCTTTAAGGCATTTTCAAAATTTTCTTAAAAATAATGCATAATGCATAACATTGTAACTCATCTTTTTATGCTTAAAGAATAAATAAATAATAGTTACCTTATCTCTATCAAGTTTGAAGATTTTATATTTCTTTACACTGTCGCCAACTCTAAGAAGACATGGAACAACTTCAGCCATTATTAAATCTACAGGCATATGCGTTATATTACTCCTCCTCCTCCTCTCCCCTCCTCCACCTCCTACCCTCTTCCTCTTCCCCTCCCCCTCCTCCCTCTCCCTCCTCCATCCTCCTCTTCCCTCTTTCTCCTCCTCCTCCCTCCTCCTCCCTCTTCATCCTCCTCCTCTTTCCTCCTCCTCCCTCTTCCTCCCTCTTCCTCCTCCTGCCTCCTCGCCCTCCTCCCTCCTCATAATCACTCCTCTTCCTTCCTCTTCCCTTCTCCTCCTCTCTCCTCCTACTCCCTTCTCCTCCTCCTCCTCCTCCTCCCTCCTCCTCCTCCTACGTCCTCCCCCTCCTCCCTCCTCCTCCTCCTCCTCCTCCTCCCTCTTCCTCCCTCCTCCTCCCTCTTCCTCCCTCTCCTCCTCCCATCCTCCTATCCCCTTCTCCTCCCGTCCCTCCTCCCTCCTCATCCTCTCTCCTCGCTCCTCCTCCCTCCTCCCTCTACCTCCGTCCTACTCCTCCCTCTCTCCCTCCACATCGCCTCCTCCTCCTCCCTCTTCCATCCTCCTCCCTCCTCATCCTCCTCCTTCCTCCCCCGCTCTTCTACTCCCTCTTCCTTCTCCATCCTCCTTCGCCCTCTTCCTCTCCGCTCCTCCTTCTCCTCCGCTCCTCCCTCCTCCTCCTCCACTCCCTCTCCTCCCTCCTTCTCCCGTCCCCTCCCCCTCCTCCTCTGCGTTCTTCTCCTCCTCCTTCTCCTCCTCCTTCTCCTTCCTCCTCCCTTCTTCTCCTCCCTCCTCATCCACCTCCTTCCTCCCTCTTCCGCCTCCCTCCTCCTCCCTCACCGTCCTCCTTTCCTCCTCCTCCTTCTACTCCTTCCTCTCCTCCATCCTAATCCCTTCTCTCCCTCCTACTACTCCCTCCTTCCTCCTCCCTCCTCTTCCCTCCTCCTCCTCTCTCCGCCTATCGCTTCCTCCTCCTCCTCCTCCCTCCTCCACCTCCCTCTTCCTCCTCCCAGCTCCTACTCCTCCTTTTTCTTCTTCTTCTGCTGCTGCTGCCGCTGCTCCATTTACCCAAGTTAATTGTTGGGGAAGATGTAAAGATCTTTCAAGTGCTCTTTCTAATGCTTTTTGTAAGTTGGTCTTCGTTTATCTAAGGTTGTTCTAACTGCAACCAATAAATGATTAGACAGACAGACAAACAGACAGACAGACAGACAGACAGACAGACAGACAGACAGACAGACAGTCGGGAACGGGAACTTATATGACTACTTATATGAATTAAATTAGATGCTCCCCATCAGTGGCTGGGCGAAGCCGGGCCGGATCAGACAGACAGACAGACAGATAGACAGACAGACAGACAGATAGATAGTCGGGAACGGGAACGTGAGCTTATATGACTACTTATATGAATTAAATGAGATGCTCCACACCAGGAGCTGGGCGATGCCTGGCCGGGTCAGACAGACAGACAGACAGACAGACAGACAGACAGACAGACAGACAGACAGACAGACAGACAGACAGACAGACAGACAGACAGACAGACAGACAGACAGACAGACAGACAAACAGATAGTCGGTAACGGGAACGGGAACTTATATGACTACTTATATGAATTAAATGAGATGCTCCCCACCAAGGACTGGGCGAAGCCGGGCCGGGTCAGCTAGTTGTTGAATATAGTGTTCTAGTTTCATTAGCCACTTTCTGGCAGTCGTTATTAGTTACTTTGGCAGTCCAATGAATTCGCAACATTCGTCTAATGAACGATTAGTTCTTCCAAATTTGTTGATTTACATGACAAGTTTCACAGCCATACAGCAAAATTGTTTCTATATAGCACTTCAGCACTCTCTTTCTTACATTCCGGTACTGAGTTGCCTCGAGGTATGGTATTCACCTCGATTGCTGGAGTCCGGGTTCAAACCCCGGGGAGGGCAGGGATATTTTCACATGGACTTCTATTAACAAACATGTTCCCTGGTCTCTGGTTAGTGAAATCGGACGCCCGTGTGTCTTGATGCGCACGGAAAACATCATATAGCAGTTGGAAATCGAAAAAGAGTAGCCTAACGGCTCTGCCCGGTCAAAATTTTGAGTTAAAACATCTACCCAAAGTATTTCAGGATCCTAGCTGGTGCTACGGAGTTCATGGACTGAGCTGAGATACTCCGGACTCAAGCTTGAGTCAGGAGTAGAAGGGAGAACTTATTGGTTATACCGGTGTGCCGTGATGTTGATCCGTCGACCGAAATAAACGACTAATCTTTCTTACATTCAATGATAGTGACTTATTGCACAATATATTCTTCATTTTCTGAAATTCAGCTTTTGCTTGCCCTATTCTGCTCTTATTCTCTGTTGAGCATCTTCCATCTGATGTTATAAATACCCCTATGTATTTAAAACTATCCACTTGGTTAAGAAGTTTCCCTTCTATATCCATTTCACATTTTGATGTCACCTTTTTCTTTGATATCCCGATTGTTACTGTTTTCTTGAAATTCAAGGAGCGTTCTTTCTTTGCACTCTCTTTTACTACAATGCCTAACAATAGTAGCTCTTTTGCATTATCCGCCAGCAATATTGTGTCATCTATATAGCGTATATTGTTTATATTAAAAAACCTTCGAATAGTATTCCTGACTTTTCTTTGATCTCTCTAATTATTACTTCGCTATAGAGGGAGAAGAACCCCGTTGACAAATCACATCCCTGTCGTACTCCCTGCCATATTTGTTCACAATTTCCCTCTTTATTTCGAATTTTACTTGCTACTACTTGGTTCCAGGAACTATTTTTTTAGTATTCTGAGATCTTTCCCATCAATGTTAATATCTTCAAAACATTTTAATCATTTCATCATGTTTTACTTTATCAAGTTCCTTAGTATAATCTATGAAGCACAAAAAAATAAATGTCTTTCTGTGTCTCCGTCTCTTCTGATCTTTCTATTAGTGTTCGTAAAATAAATATTGCATTGTTTGTATCCTTTCCCTCTATACTGTCCTTCACGAATTTCAGTTTTTTTTTCTTGTTCTTCTCATTATAATTCTGAGTAGAAAACCCGAATTAATGATGCACTAATGGTGACTGACGATTCCATCGATGATGAACTGTAGTTTTCGTGGAGGACTTTTGTGTTGGCATTCTGACGGCGGCATTATGTACATTGTACCTCTGCGGGCTGTTGGCTTGCCGATACTCCTGTCTATTCCACTATTCACATAGGGCAGTGAGGAGCATTTTGTGTGATATTCACTGGCACAGGAACTGAGCATAATGGGAACGACCCGTTGCCGTGAAGTTGGAACCGCGACTAACTAACTGACTACTAACGAATAGAAGCTTAGTGACTTGGTTTATGAGGTTAATCGTATGAAAATCTTCGCATTCAATTGTTCCTGGTCTTTGTGCTATAGCTATGAATACAGATTTCAGCATATCACTGGGTAGATATCCATTGCTGTAAATATCATTCAACATTTTGGTTGCTTGCTTGCTTGTGTTCGTTGGCTTGAGCTCCAACGCGAAGTCCTGTATGTCGGATGAAGGCATCCTGTTGTCCAACATCAGTGTGATATCATACAGGACCTGAGGTTTGCCTGAGTATCCGTTGTCCCATGTCTGGCTTATTGGTGTGCAGACTGGTGGTTCCTCGCCGTACAGGCAGAAACTCTCCGACATCGAAGGAATCGGCGATCCTACTGACTTTAGCCAGGACCCTGAAGGCACACACACACACACACACACACACACACACACACACACACACACCCATCCACCCACACAAACACATACATACATACATACATACATACATACATACATACATACATACATACATACATACATACATACATACATACATACATACATACATACATACATACATACATACATACATACATACATACATACATACTGTCAGAATCTCCAATAAGGCCTTAGAAAGGCTATAAGAGGGAACACAAATATAGTAGGGAGACACCAGACAGGAGAGACACCAGCGCTATAAATAGCCTCACACGGAGACACATTCGTGTCAGACCAGGGGCTAACAGGTACAAGTAAGCAAGGGCTTCCCCAAGCTATTGGGAAGCTTGGCCTTACGAGTAACCGTGAAGTGCCCGGTTACTCTAGCTCACAAGCCAGCGTGCTTGGGATTCCATGCACGCAGAACTAGCTACTGCACGGAGGGGACAGCGTCCGTGCTTGACCACACAATGTGTAGCGTCAGTCAGACCCCGACTGGAGACGGTAGAGAGTAGACGTATTCCTGACAAATGCTATAGTTTCTAGGCAATAGGCAAATAGTAGGCTGTAGAGTTCGATTGTGATTATTAGCATCATTTCTCACCACTTCATTGCATTCGTGTTGTATATTGTAAATGAAGCATAACGCTCGCAGAGCCATTGAATTGTTAGCTCTGAATAAATTGCATTCCTTTTGCAAATGTCACGAGTTGTTATTTCGTGCGGTGCAAAAGTAGGGGAGTCCTGAGAACCCTGTAGCGAGCAAGTCGCTGACAGGCTGGACCCCGAATTGGTGTCAGATACCAGTGAACCAACGCCTATAGACACCGAATTGGTGTCAGATACCAGTAAACCAACGCCTATAAGACCCAGATTGGTGATAGAACCAACGCCAATAAGCATGGCGACAGAGAACAGTGAACCAACGCTAGCGGGTGATTGAAGTCAGAAACAGTGAACTGACGCCAGTAAACAATTGGTGTCATAAAGCACTGAACCGACGCCAGCTATCAATTGGTATCAGAAAGTTCTGAACCAGCTACAGTCACTTGCACGATTCAACATTCATTGCTGTGTTAAATATTGAAAAGTAATGTAATTTAGTGTGCATATATAGCATAAGTGATTTTCTCGTGTGAAATTCTACGAAAATTAATTTGAAAGTGTGTTATTATACTAAAATCAATGGAAATGTATACATTCATCAGTGAATATTACCAACTTAACCATTGTGTACATTTCATTTTGTGTGATACAGCCATCAATGTCACCATTCTACAGATGTAGGAAATAGAGTAGCGACTGAAACTAAAGCCTAGAACGGAGTTATACCATACTAGTCAGTAAGTGAAGACAAGACGACATCGACTGTCATACGACAAATCATCTCACCTATCATAACAATCATTCAGACGATCATATCATTCATTTACTAACACCATTTATCATTATCGATCACATTTTTTCCATTCATCATTCGCATGAAAGATAAATTTGTATTTACAACATATGCGTGTGTCTAATTTTTGATGCTCTACTAAACAGAAGCATCCTTTGTGTCATCAAGTCTATAATTTTGTGAGTGTGGAAGACAGCGGTGGAACATCCCAAGAACCGTATTTTCCAAAGAATTAGATGAGTATATTTTCAGAATATTTTGGTATGCTCTAAATTAATCATGCATCTTCTTTTTCAGTAGAAATGTATATGTACTAACACATTATTACAAACTATTGTGTGAATATTGTTGTAAAATCATTTTGAACTAACATTACTCCACAAAATGGCGTCACTAAGTGAGTGTATTCAAGCAGGTAAAGATATGGGCCACACTGGAGAGAAGTTAGAAAAGTGGGCTGATCAAAAATATAAAGAAGAAATAGCTCGACATAGAGAAGAAACAGAATGAAAAGCTGCTCTTGACAGGGATGAAAGAGCGTTAGAAAGGCAGCATCAAAAAGAAATGAAAGTAATCGAAGAGGCTACCAAACAGAAACAATTAGATTTGCAACATGCCAACAAACAAGCAGAAGAAGTTACCAAACAGAAACAATTAGATTTGGATCATGCCAACAAACAAGCAGAAGAAGTTACCAAACAGAAACAATTAGAGTTAGATCAAGTTACCAAACAGAAACAATTAGAGGTAGATCAAGCTATCAAACAAAAACAGTTAGACTTAGATCATGCCACCAAAGAAAAGCAAATACAAGTAGACTCAGATACTAAATTAAAGATGAAAGAAATGGAGGTAGATTCTAACATACAAATAGCCTCTAGCAAACAAAAGAGCCAAGAAGAACAAAACAAATTTAGCAAGTATAAGGGCCTTATCAAACCATACAGTGTAGGGGATTCAATTAGCGCATGGACTGAGAACATAGAATTCCAACTAAAGACGCAGAAAATACCTTTGGATGATTGGGCAATGATCTACATGAGGAACCTCAGTGGGGAGCCGTTAAAAGTAATAGAATCCATACCTACAGAGCTAAGGAACAATTATCAGTACATACACGATAGGATAATGCAACACTTTCTTTTAGACGCTACTGGGTACCAAATTCAATTCTCCCAAATTAAGCCAAAAACAACTGAAACAGTTCTTAGACTACATCTCTAACGTGCAGAGCACATTTAAAAAGTGGACTAGAGCAGCTAAAGTAGGTAACAACTATGAAAATTAGAAGAGCTTATGGTAATGGACAAGGTAATATCTACCGTTCCTACCCCTTTTGCTAAGTTTCTACAACAGTCAGATATTGAATCCATTCAACAATTAGAGAAACGGGGGTCAGCTTATTTTTCAGCGAAAGGGACATATTTAAAGTTACATCACATGATACAGATATTACTGCTTTTGCCACCAGAGTACCTGATAGATCTTACAACCAAAAAGATTACCTGTAAGAAGGACAAACCATATCAGAAACCACCTAGATGTAACTATTGTAGTCTTTTTCATCCGACTTACGCTATGTGTGATAAAAACCCGGCATATCCGTCACACTTAGAAGCAGTGTTAAAGAAGCAAGAAAGCAGAAGATCATCGTTTAAACGTGCTGTTAAATGTTATTTTTGTTCAAGTTATGGCCACTATAGCAGTAGATGTATTGGTAGACAACGAATGAAGGCAAATAATGCAGCACTCATCGATACATCATCAGACGATGAGAGTGACATTGATCCGGAACTTGTGAATGTGTTGCCAACGAGTGAATGTGAGAGTGTAGCATTAGTAACAGACATATTAGACTTTAAGAAATGTGACGTATGCCACCGGTTTCATGCGGATGGTAAATTGAAATGTGGGCACATAATATCATGTTCAAATGAAGATGCTAACGCAGCAAGTACCTCCAGAGGTAAACTTAAGTTCTACGATGCACTGGTCAATGATCAACCATGCCAATGTTTAGTTGATAGCGGAAGCACTCTACTGGGTTTAAGAAAGAGCTTGCTAGACCAGAAGATTATACGGGTGAATTTGTCAAATGCCGTACTTTCTCAGGAACAATTGAGAAATATCCACTGGCAAAAGCGCATATTAATACCCCGTTCCTTACCGGCACATTTACTTGCGCAATCCTGCAAGATCCATGCACGGACCTTATTTTAGGATGCCTAGATTCATTGAAAGAATGTACAGACGACGACATAAGAGCCTGGAAACATACACACATGGCTAACGCTGTAACAAGGTCAGATACAGAAACAAACTATACTGACTTACAAAATGAAATGCTACAGCTATTAACACCAAATGGTGCAGATACCAACACTACTCGACAGAAATTTATCGAGGAACAAAGCACCGATCAAACAATCGCACCTTATTTTAATTTGTTGGGTGAGCGAGCGAAAGTGTCTAAAAATGCATCTTGGTACTTTAGAAAAGTTAACGGAATTCTCATGCGTTATTACACAAATAATAACCATGAAATTCAGCAGACGGTGTTACCTGTAACATACCGACAAAATGTGCTGAAAATCGCACATGAGTCACCGTTTGCTGGACATTTGGCCTATGATAAAACGCAAGCCAGAGTTCTGTCACACTTTTACTGGCCTAAATTCTGTTCCGACATAAAATCTTTTTGTCGTTCTTGTACTATGGGTCAACATCTTGTACGAAAGGGAAAGCATGTGACGGCCGAAGTTCAACGGTCATTATTAGCATCCATACCATATGAAAGTATAGCTGTCGATATTGCTGGACCCCTAAAGCAGGTGTCGAGCAATGGAAACCACGACTATGCAAATAATGATGCCAAAACTATTCACCTTGAACCAAACCAGAAGGTTTTGCTTCTACTGCCTGATAAACATAATTTGCTAACATCTTGGCAAGGGCCATTCAACGTTGAACGGAAATTATCAGATGGGGATTATGAAATATCGATAAAAGGACACTTAAAGATATTTCATATCAACATGCTGAAACCATACTTTTCACGACAAGAACAACGGACAGACGAACACAATGCACCAACACCAAGCAATGACACGACAGACGTACATAACACAACTTCACTAGGTAAGGCGACACACGACAGCGACAACGCAAACACACTTAGCCAGGTAACAGCACACACAGCTAGCACCACAACAGTATTGAACGAGACAGACGAAGACGACAGGGGAACTACCAGTCCCTACTGTAGACACAACTGTGACCATTGACAGCATAAAGATAGAAACTAAACTTATAGACGACATATGTATCCATACGGAAGACTGGACAACACACATACTCAAACTGCGACAAGTCTTCGACAGGTTGCGAGTATTCGGGCTTACAGCGAAGCCGACCAAAGTAGAGTTGGGCATGGAACAAATTGACTTCCTAGGTCATACCATCAGCAGGGGCCAATTAAAAGCAGATGACAGAATCGTCACCAAGATTCTGAATTTGACAATGCCAACGACCAAGAAACAGGTCCGAAGTTTACTGGGCTTGGTAAACTACTATAGTAAATTTATTCCAAATCTGGAGGAAATCACCAGTGTTTTTTCTAACATCTTAAAAGCTTCGGCTAAATTATCTGTAAAAGATGCAGGATTAATTAGCGCCTTATCCAAACTGAAATACCTTTTCAGCGTTCCACCTATCCTTCGTATGCCTAATCCAAAACTTACCTATTTTTTACGCACAGATGCGAGTGCCATCTCCATATCTGGAATACTAGGACAGTTCTACGAAGGGAAGTTCCACCCAATAATGTACGTAAGTCGCAAAATTACCCCTGCTGAAAGTAGATACTCAGCATCAGAATTGGAGGGCCTCAGTTTGATCTATTGTGTCAAGAAGTTTCATAGATGTTTGGCAGGAACACAGTTTGTGATCGAAACTGATAATTCTCCATTGTCGGTGATGCTGTCTGGGATTCCCCACAACAATAGACTTTACAGGTGGCCTTTGATTCTCCAAAATTACACATTTACCATCCAGCACTTAAAGGGAAGATTAAATACGGTTGCAGACATTTTGAGTCGACCGTCCACCATTCCAATACCTGATTTGCAGGAAGGAATCGACTACAGACCACCAGAAGCAGTGACAGTGTAAATGTTATATAAATCAGTGCCGTGTGTGGTGATTAAGATACATTGCAAGTGCGTTATCATCGCCAAACATGTAAACTATGTGAAATTAACAGTGCGATGAAAAGTGTAATGAACAGACGCAGAAGTAACATGCGCTGACACACAAATAAGCTACAATAACAATGTAGTGTTAGCTATGAACCTACATAAGTTAGTAGGCAACTATATTTATACACTATCCATGAAGGAGAGCATAGAAGACTTTGCCGAAATGAACTACGTTATATAGTCTACAAAGAACATTGCTCCATCTTCACATCGGAAAGGAGGACTTCGATTAGTGTAATTAGATATAGAAATGTAACTCTGATATTATGTATTATATATTAGTATTTGTTTTAACAGTACACATAACTTCATTTGTTCTATGAATAATGAAATTGCAATGCGTGTATAACTTTATTTATGTCATGTGTAAATTAGAAATCACCATCACTAAGTTAGTATATCATGTAAGGTAACACCAATAATATAAATACAATCGTTAAATATTACATTACCTTATCACCGCATAATCAGAGTCTTTTAAAAAACATTTTTTGTATACATTTTTCTAACCAGCCCTTTTGGAATTAATACTCTTATTTTAAAAAAAATAAACTTTAAGGAGTTAACCCCAAATTTCTTAAAGAAATTTTTTAGTTGATCATTCCCCCGGGGTAATTTGGACAGCACACAAAAAAAGATTTGGTGTATTTCAGGATCGGTAAACCCCAAAAAAATCGC
>JACEFZ010026649.1:2500-10000 GCA_014155875.1 Cepaea nemoralis
AGTAGTAGTAGTAGTAGTAGAAGCAGCAGATGCAATATAGTACTAAAAGCAATCGAGTGTTAGTTGTAATAATATGATGAGACAGAGGAGGAGAAGAATTGTCGGAAGATATGCAAAAACGAAAGGACAGACAGTATAATGTATTCGTTACATTAGATAGACAGAGAGAAAGATCAATTAGATCAGACAGGTATGATTGATCAGTCAAACAGACAGACCTACATATCAGATAGATCAGGGATATCAAATAGACCAGACTTGAAGGCAAACAGACATGTCAGATCAGAGATTTAGAGATAGACAGATACACAGTCAGACAGACAGAGAGGGAGACAGAGAGAGGGAGGGAGATATTAGAATGATAACACATATCAAACAGACATTTCACAGACAGACAGAGCAGGTAGATTAGATAGATGCTATTGATTAGACTGAAACATCAGATTAATTAGACAGAAAGATACATTAAAAAGGAAACAGAATAAATGTATCAGACAGATACAATACACCTGACACACAGACAAACAGACATAACAGATGGATCACACAGACAGACGTAAGGTAGATCAGACAGATATCTAGACAGATAAACAAGATGAAAAAGAAGTATGAAAAGATGTACGATCAGATGGCTATAAATAAGAGAGTAGAGTAACAGCTGGAATATAAACATTTCAGACACTAGCACCGTCAGAATGGAGTAATTAGTCACTCTTATAACAGTGTGTAATATAAGACGAAGGCCGGTCGTTTGTTTGTTGATAAAACGTTTATTGGCTTAATATAACAAAGCTCCGATGTACACCTCCATTCGCTACTCAAGCTGGGTTCTAACTGCCCATACCAACCCAATACGTCACGATTGAGCATCTTCCCCCCCCTTTCAGTCTCAATGCTCAATCGTGCTGTATCTGGGTTTCCCACTAGATCCCAACACTGTTACACCTCCCCATGTTTAATAAAGAATTTTCCTTATAAAGGAAAAATCTTTACTCTAAATCCCCCTACTCCATTCCCTCTTTGTCTTCTAACCTATGCTAAAACCAAGTTTGAGTAAACAATACATCTTTTACTCTTCTCCCAGTGACATGGTCTGCCAACAACCTCCCCATATACTTCTTTATACTTCTTCTTCGCCTTTTATTTATATAATACCACGGTTAATCCAACCAGTCCTTCTTTCCTTTTTATTTCCCCAACATTTATAATCAACCCACTTCTTCTTCGTTCTTGGTCCTTCAACCAAACATAACATATTTACATATAACATTTCAAATTCACTTTATAATACATCATAACACCATAACACGTTTTCTTAAATACTCCTTCTCCACTTCAATAAGCAATCCGCTTTCCACTTCAAACGCTGACTACCAACTCCTTATTCTTATCCACCAATACTACTAATTCCCCACTTTCAACTAACCTGAAATCACTTTCATACGATAGGAAGATAAAGAATCGGTGGCCACCGGAATTTAAAAGAAGAAATAGACCTCTTTCGAAAAACACACTCACCTAAAATCACACACCCCTCTACACCCCTTTGTTCTTTGAGAATTTGATGCAATACATCTAAACATTATATCATCCCCCAGTACGACTCATTATGGTAAAGTTTTACGGCGTGCTATCTACAGCATCATCCAAAAATATCTTCACTTCTAAGTGTCTATATAACAGACCCTAACCTCACCTACTTAAGCACAACAGCTCTCAACATCCAACCTATCACCCAAATCCAACTCAGAACTTTTACAAAAACACCATCCGAAACACAATACTGAAAAAATTAAAAAAAACATCTTTATATATATCCCTCTATGTACCCTGTTTCAACTCAACACCTCAGCCACTAACCTATCACCATGGTGATAATTAATCTTATCCAATGACCCTGTCATCTCTCTTAATTCTTATTTACATAGACAATATTGTACTGTTATCTAACTAAAAATGTCCATTATGTTTCCTTTATCAACAGCAACCTAGGTAACCTATGAAATCTCCCCTGTAAATATTAACCATCAACAACAACATTGTTAATCTGCTTACTTTATACCTAACTTCCCCATACCATCCCCGGTATATGTTTCCACTTCTTCATAAGCCCATCAACCTCACTATGCTGATTATCCCAGTAATATACACCCATGAAGTTATTCTTCACAAAGAGAATGTGTCTCTCTATTAGCTCACAGTAGTTTATTATAACTTTCTGAACGAAGGGTCCTAATTACAGCCCCCTGTATTGTCTTTATTCTCGACAAAAACCCTATAATTTAAACATAACTTAATTAATTACTATTTAACACACAAAACAGTGAAATAAAATCACAACAGGACATCAAATCCCCCCCAAATTTTTGTAACATTCATTTATGTTTCCCCGCAATTCAACTAAAAGTATGATGATGATAGTGATGATGATGGTGACGATGATTAAAATAATACAACATACATCCTAATCTATTTTTTTTTCTACTACTACTGGTCTCTTTTACGGACCAGCAGTTTACACATAAAAGTCTAAGCACACAATAACCCTACTCTAAATCAATTATCAAACAACAATCATTTTCAAGACCAAATCAAGCAAAACAAATTTTACATATGAAGCATTGAAATCTCAATTTCAATAAATACAACTGTCTTCTCGCTAAAGAGAAGGTTTTCAAAAAAAATATATATATAATTCACTTAGAATTAACCACCTAAAGTGACCCAGCAACATTGGCCTCCTTTTCTAACCAATGTAACACCTATCTATTTAGGCAAGTCATGTATAACAAAACAACTCCATACCAAGCATTAATGCCAAAATATGTATATACATATATACAAATATCTCTCTGTTATCTACAGACTAACTTAATGCGGAACCATACTTGTTCCCCTCAACCAAAACCACTACTCAACGAGTGACCGTTCCTTTTTCTGGAAGTCAAACATTGATTATCTCCCCTCACAATTTTCTCTCTTTTTCCATCCTAACTCCTAATACATCATAACATTCAAAATATCCTCATAAGCAAGCACTGTAAACTACAGTTATTCCAATATCATCTCAATGTACCAGCCACCATCTACTTATCAATTAACCTGTGGCTCGGCACACCAACTGTCTTCTATGGCTTTGTACCAACCATCACCACCACTTCCCAATCTTTACCGTCAACCACAGTATCTCCACCCTCCTACATCCAACAAAACTTTGTCTATTTACTATAGACCTCTCACCAAAACAACTAATTCTACTTCCACTTTCTCGTCTACCCGACGCAATTTATATTTCATTCTACTGCATCAGTACTCTCAACGTCTCACCAGCACTACTTTAAGCTATCCTCAAGTCTCACCTATCATTCTTGCATCGTGACGACAATCAACCCGGTCACCCTCCTCGGAACACGTTCTCCAACATTCATTTACCTCCTCTTGTTTACCTTCGTATCCTTCACTCTTTCAGAACAGCAACTCACGTCAGTATATACAACGGAGCTCTCTTTTCCCGTTCCTCAGTCTTAGGCAGTCTTGCTTCGCCATTTTCCTGTCAAGCATACTAAACATTCATAATGTTAATTCAGCATATAACTTCCACAATTTCCTTCTAAGTTCAGATATTCTACGAAAAGACATTACAATTTTCTTTCTATCTCTCGATTTTCGCATGCTCTATGTTCCACGCTTTATCAACTTTACTTATCAACCGCTCTTCTCATATTCATACGGACAATGATACACAACACAACCTCGCTCTCATCTCACGCCTACTCTCGTATCGCGACAACCTAACGTCTCCATACTATTACTACAACTAAATACTTTAGACGCCACCTCAACATTCCATCAATCATTCCCCAGATATCAACACGTATTGATTTCCTCTACACACGTTGACACAAGACATATTAACGTCACTCTTACATTCTATCTACGTATTTCACTTAGGTGACTTCATCACACCTCTCTCCTACTTCTTTCATCACGACGAACACCTGTCTGACAGTTATACTCACTTATGAACAACGCACAACCAGACGAACTATTCTAGAGGACTCTCTCAATTCACTGCTTTCTTATACCTCTACTTTACTCAATCACTCACTTCTATACGAAGGTCAGACCCTATACACTACCTCTCGCAGCTGAAATTGCTTTCACAGTACTATCTACTATCTCTTCAAAACAAACCTCATTCTGGTGAACCAGCCCCTAACTTCGTAACTATCATTCTATACTTTTCCACCCACAACAACTTTCTTCTTTCTCCACAAGTACGACGTAACTCGTATTTTTCAAGCATCCACTTCTACAGTCTATTATTTATTATACTTTTATTCTCACGTTCAACTGACTATCTTACGCACAGGATACTCAGTGCCTCCTCAGTCTATATCACCTCACCAGACACTCTCGGTTCACCTGTCAACAATACTATTCTTTCTTCTCCAACCAACAAGCAAAACCATCCCGAACATCACGTCATAGCTCTGAGTCAAACTATTTCTAATACTAATATTCATGCCCAACATATCTCTCACCCTCCATTAATTCTGTCCTGAATCTACCCTATTTTACTCTCTCTACCTCGCTACCAACCAGACGATATCCTGTATTACGTAATCCACGTGGAATATCATTTGCCGCAACAACACCCTCGACTATTCTGTACCATGTGACTACTACACCAACAAATTCATCTGCCTATTTTAGAGTTCTTCTCCTAAGCCAAAACTATTTTATTTTCCTTCTTCACCCAAGGAATTTTAATCGTTATATAGTGTGTCCAAATTAAACACTTCACTGTCTTTCAATACATTCACTCGTCTTTCCGTTATAATGTCATCATCACTATCTGTTGTCAACCTGTTAAAGTATTCAGGTCTTAAGGTTCTAAGGTCTTCTATTTTTCTTAAATCACTTTCTGTCGTTGAATAAATTCCCGCTAACTGTCTACCACTATTCTTGTTCTTAAATGAGTTCCTTCTATTTCCTATATTTGCGTCAGTCTGCTCACTGTTTCCTGTGTACCTTACGTAACGTTTATACCTTCCCATCTCGTCTTCAGATGACACACTAATTAATAGTTCCTTCATCAGACTCATTATAGTTTACTGCAAACACGTCGGCTCCTATTCCATAGTCATCCCTTAAAACGTCTGACCTTTCTTTCTCTTTCCTCGGTCTTCGTCCCTTAGCCTTTCCTACTGTCTTGTCATACAAACCAGTATTTTGTTTCAAAGAGTCACTACCCAAAACTCTGTCCGTCTGTCTACCAGCAACTACTCCATATGATGGAACATCACGCCTCGATTCAGGACCTGCCCGTAGTGTAACACTCTCATTCTCCGAATCATCTGTAATAATATCTGATTCAGCATCACTATAATATTCAGCTGTGGGAATATCTTCTCCGTAGCTTGAACTCTGACAGCTAATATTCCTACACCATCTGGGAACTAGTTTCTTGTCTATGGCTGAACAACTTGACATGGCACTACCTCTATTTACAACCATACTAACACTTTCGTCAATACTTCTCCTCTTTATCTTTCCTGTCGTTCTTGGTCCTCGTCTGTCCATCTTTCCCAACTTCAACCTTGTCTCTCTTAGTCAAACGAGTTGGTTTAGACTGATTCTCTATGAAGTCAGTTTGAGTTCCCTTTGTTAACTTGCTGACTGGTTGTACCTGAGTCTGCGTACTACTTTCTACCGTATTACTTGTCTGCGTCTGTGTCTCTCGGTTTCTTTTCTTTACTAATATCGTCTTCTTCTTTTCCTGTCTACTAGTCACATTCGCAACCATTTTAGGACTAGTCTGTATTTTACTTACTGGTTCAACTCTGTCTCTTACACCTGAGTTTAAATATTGTCTTTGTCTTTTCTCTAACCAGTCGTCACGTCTTTTTCTAGCAGTTGCACTGTGAGAAGGCCAGTCCCATGATTTCTTTGAAATGTTTCTCTCACGCCCATTTTTGTATTTATACCAGTCCGAGCTTTCACTATTTCGTCTGTTTTCACTGTCTTTTACTCTATATAGATCAGGCCTTGGTTCGTCATAACCATATTGTCTTCTGTCTTTATTAAGCAATGTCTGTCTCCTGTTATTCTTTCCTACTCTATTACTGTCTACCATAATTCTATAAGGGTCCTGTCTAGTTGTTTTGTTCTTCAACGTTTTCAGAAAACTCTCTACCTCCGTAATTGACATCTTTAATTCTCCTAACCATGTGCTAACCCGTTGTAGCTCCCCGCACAAGAAATTCATATTCAGTTCCTTTGAAATATCTATCCAGCTGAAACAATATTGTTCTGTATACTTCTTTAGTACCTGAGAAAAAAACTTATCCTGAGTTCAGCTGAAATATGTGCTGTGCTGAGTCTTCTAAGCTGAAATATTTATACAAGTAACCAATTTCAATTTTTAAATTTCTTAATTTAACGTCTAAACTTGTGCTCCGGTGTTCTGTTCCGTCATGCTGAAAAAAATACTGAAATAAAGCAAGCAACCAATCACACAATTATAATTTCCCAAATCCCAACCAGCACAATTCAGTTGGTTATAATATTGTAAGATATTACATTAATCAGAAGAAGCACCAACGATGTCCTGTCTGAGCATAGGAAGAATGAACCCTGTCCTCGAAAAAAAACTCAAACTGGTGGCAATCAGAAGAAGGTTCCTTGTAGATAATGTTCTGTACTCCACTCTAATTAAGGAATTCGGAACCTCACGGGAGACCTCGAAATATACCACTCTGAGTCTATTTCTAAATTACTCTGTTACCTTCAGTTCAGTTCAACCAACCAGATCCCGCATTAGGTGAAACTTAGTCTCAGGAGTCAGGTGGTGGAGTTCAGATACCACTTCTCTTCCCTCAGGTACTTTCGTCCTTCTCATGGGCTGCCAGAAAATTCTTCAACCCCTGGTTGGGTCACATCTCATGGGCTGCCGGAAAATCTTCGACCCCCTGGTTGGGTCCCTTCCTTGATTCTCAGGTGGGTACTTCAACGTCGTATGGAATGGGTCATAGGATAAACGAGGCCCAAGGATGGATCAGGTGTGTTTGGGTCATAGGAATAACAAGGCCCAAGGATGGATCAGGTGTTTGGGTCGTAGGATTAACAAGGCCCAAAAATGGATCAGGATCAGCCAAGGCCCAGCGACAATTGCGTGTCTTAAGAACTTATGGCCCAATCAACGATCATGCTGTCCTGACAACTCCTGATTAGCTCTTTAACTTTGAGGAACTTAAATTGCTGGTTTGCCCAAACTTTCAGGACAGGATCACTCCTGGTCAATCAAAATGATGTAAGGCAGCGGCTTTGATGGCTCTTGCTAACAGTCAACCTGCAGAAGGGCGGCCATACAAACTTTCTTCACCGTGACCTCTGCAAAACGGCTGGTACAACAAACTTCTTATCTGAAGTCTTAAAAAAGACTTACAAAGGACCACTCCTGGGCGAGCTTTTGGCCTCTGTATTCAGATATTATTA
>JACEFZ010026649.1:15000-42500 GCA_014155875.1 Cepaea nemoralis
TTTAACCTGCTGCCCTTCACCTTCATAATTTCACAATGCAGTAGTTGTTGTGTGTTTGCGTTAACTCTGAGGTCGGCGCGTGCTCTGCAAACTTTATTCTGTCTTCAATGGTTGGAAAATCAAGAAGGTAGCGCATCGCCCTGCATGCTGTATCTCTTGTACATTCAAGAATAATGCTCATAGCTTCATTCTGTATCCTTTCCATCCTTTCTATCTGCTTACGGCTGAGAGTCAGGATTGCCATTGCACACTCAAAAACAGACATGGCCAGCCCCACGTACAGAAGACATACATGGCGCTGCTCACAGTTTGCTGCCGCCATCACCCGCATCATAGCCAAACCCCCCTTGGCCTTTGTTATCACCTGGTCTATGTGCACATTATAAGCAAGGCTTCAATCACACCGTATCCCCAGGTAATTCATTGCCTGCGTTCTTTCCACCGTCTCTGAACACAGCTTTACATTTGGTGTTGGGGTGTTGACAATATGATTATTCAACGAGAACCAAGTCACTGTTGCCTTTGTTGGGTTGACCATTGCCCCAGCTTCATCACACCAAGTACTTATGCGATTGAGTTCGGTTTGTAGTTCTACAGCAACCTGCTCTATATCCTTACCCTAACGATACACTAAAACATCATCGGCATATGACAATGTCCAGCCAGGTCCAGTGATCTGCTCACTGGTGATTCTCACTGTGTAGGCGTTGAACAGTACCGGAGATAATGGTGATCCCTGTGGTAGGCCAGGATATATTGCTGTTGGTTCCGAAGTCCAATTGCCACATCTAAAAACTACGCCGTTGGAAGAGGGCTGCAGCGATCCAACTAAGGAGGAATGGACTTACTTTGAGTTCAAGAAGCTGAAGCATTAAAAAATCCAATGGCACTCTGTTGTACGCGTCCTCAAGATCAATCGCTGCAGCAAAGGTTTCAATGCCTGAGTGGAAACCTTCATAGACATCATGGGCAAAAACTGCTGCATTGGTCCAGGTTTCTCTTTTTGGACGGTACCCACCCAGGGTAGGTGGGAAAACGCCTTGCCTCTCCAGCGGGTTTGATATTTTCCTGGCAATTAACTTCTCCAGCAGCTTGCCTATTGTATTCTGCATGGTTATAATTCGATATTCCTGAATTTTTTTGTGGTCTTTGTCAGGCTTCGGCAAGGGAATCAGATAGCTGTGTAACCACTCCTCCTTGATGCTAGCACTAACTATACTGTTGTTGTACATGTCTGCTAGTTTCCCTAGCTCGTTGTCGGTACACCTATTGATGTCGTCGTATCTTATGCCATCAGGCCCTGGAGCGCTGTTTTTTTATCGTCGAAGCACAGGCTTGATTTCTTTTACTGTCACTGTGTCTTCATCCGAAGTGTTCTGGGCCTTGCACCTGTCTGAGGTGACCTCCTTGGCCCATGTCTGTCTGGTTGCTCTGCTCTAGATAGCGTTCAAAGAGGGCTTTGCCCTTGTCCTCGTCAGTCCTCTGCCAGATGAGGTCATCACCTTGGAAGTCAGAAATGCTCTTATTCTTGACTACACCACTCATGCTTTTATGTAGTCGCCAGGACAATTTCAGTGACTTGTCTGTGCTTACTCTTTGACACACCTCTGCCCATTTCTCGCTTTTAACCACCATGACCAGTTGTTGGAAATAGCTTAATTTTGTGTGCATCTCTCTTTCTAAGTGCATGCAGGGACTAGGATGACCAGCTCTGTTCTTCTTGGCAGTTTGCCATCTCCTTACAGCACTACGCTTATCCACCCAAGCTTTCTCCACCTCGAAATTCCACCAAGGTGGCTGCTCCCAGCTTTTTTTCCTGCCCTGAAGCTTTCTGCGCTTGTCACGTCTTATTTTACTCACCACATCTTGCCCTGTACTGTCATACTGGAAAGTCTTTACCTTTAGCTTGTGTTGCCTGGTTCTGCCTTTCTCCACCAATATGCTGCAAGGGTGGTGGTCGCAGCCGTGGTGTCCTAGGACACCCCATCTACACCATCACCAGATCAATAGCACTGTCCTCGTCCCCTGGACGGCTTGCTGTCCTGGTCACACAGCCACTGTTGATACAAACCAGGTCAATAGTTTCAAGTGCAGTCTCGAGCTCCTCCCCCTGTGCGTTGGAGGAAATGTTTCCCCATGATCTGCCTTCAGCGTTGAAATCGCCACAGAAAATAACATTTCTCTCGTGACCTAATCTATCACTTAAGCACTGCTACTTCTGGGAATCCATACTCGCGTTGCGGGCATATACATTAACCAACACGAATGGTATACTGAATTGAACTCTCAACGCCTAGCGACGACCCACAGGAGTCTCCGAAAAATTTCACTCGTGAACCGAGGGACGCAGCTGAAATCCAAACCACAACCTTCGGAGTCCGAGTCAAACGGCTTGACCACTTCGCCAGGGAGACTCCCTTAGGCTCTTATAACAAATAATAATAAAAAGTATAGAATATAAATAAAACTGGGAATTATATAAACAGGCAGTTAGAAACTAGCAATAACAAGAACAAGATGGTGTAGAAAAAATAATCCTAGAAAAAAAACAATTTCCAAGAAATATTTGGTTAGAATTAGGACAATGAATCGAATTGTGCAAGGGAAGCAAAAACATACGACAGCAATGGAAAGTGTGTCATTTTAATGAAAGAACAAATATTTCATATATATTTTAAGAAGCAAAGACATTACAAAAGACATAAATGATCACGCTAGGACATGCAATGATGTTCTTCTATCGTATTAAAATAATATAAGACAAATAAATAAAAAGACACTGACCGTCTTCAGGACTCCACCACTTAGGGTGTTATAAATCTCCACAAATTCCTTAAATTTGCCGTCAGGTTGCATGTCCAGAAACCAGACATTAGACAGACGATCGCAGTTGTGGTCCAACACCAACTTCCCAGTCACGCCTGGAACAGGCAAATCAAGTTAACATATATATATATATATATATATATATATATATATATATATATATATATATATATATATATATATATATATATATATATATATATATATATATATCAGTCAGGTCTTAGTCAGATATGACTGATCTACCGTATAACAGTAGACGGTACTACCTGCTTTCTGTTAGCGCTGAACGTTGGGCGGCGCTTACCAAACCAGACACCCCACATTGTGCCAACGGCTTCGGGCGGAAGAGCGCTATTGGGAGGGTACAAGCCTTACCCTGGTGTGAGGAAATGCAAGCTAAAGACAAAATGTCATGGCAGGGCAGACCAGGCCCTAAGCCTTGGTTGGCGGCTGGTCTAGGATCGAAGCTCCGACAGGCGGACAGTTAGAGCATTGCTTTGCTGATCCGGCAGCTTCTGCAGCTTGTCTTGTTCCAGATGTAGGGGTGTTACCTTTCCTCTGGAGTGAACTAGGCAGGCCGAGAGAGGGATCATGCTGCATCGGCAACACATGATATCTATATTTTAGCCCAGGCTTTGTGCTATGGAGAGGCAATAACTCCATCCCTGGTCTTAACTGGTCTCGGAATCAAAGCGAGAGGCAACTGTTACGCCACTGTGAACGGACATTTACAGCGCAAATTGGCCTTAACAGTCACATTCGCTACCGCTATAGGTAAAAGTTATTATGCCTTTCTAAAGCACAAACTATTGTCTGTCAAGACGGCAAGGTGCCAATGAATATATATATATATATATATATATATATATATATATATATATATATATATATATATATATATATATATATATATATATATATATATATATATATATATATATATATATGAAACGTATGAAGAAAGGAAAAACAGCAGGGCCAGATGAAATCACAATAGAAGAATTAGAAGTATTGGGAGAATTTGGAGTAGATATATTAACCAAAATGTTGAATGATATTTACAGCAGTGGATATTTACTCAGTGATATGCTGAAATCTGTATTTATAGCTATACCAAAAAGACCAGGAGCAATTGATTGTGAAGATTTTCGTACAATTAACCTTATAAGCCATATCACTAAGCTTCTACTCAGAATCATAATGAGAAGAACCAAAAATAAAATAAAAATGGAAATTAGTGAAGAACAGTATGGATTTGTGGAAGGATTGATTGATTGATTGATTGATCTAGGAACCGACATCACAGCATTCGGGACATTCCCATAAGCGCTCCGTCCCCATCCTCAGCAACCAGCGAAGAGTTCCAACACTAATAGTTCCAGTAGCAATCTGATTATATGTCCGTCTCGCCTTTCCTCTGAGCGTCGAGCGTCGGCCAGATCCCCTCGTCACTCCTCGCTGCCTCATTCTAACCAGACTATGGTGATCCATTTGCTCCTCCGAGGTGTACACGTGCTCCCACAAGGCCGCAACCACATCTGCCTTGTCATGCATCAATACTCCACCAAGTTCTGCCGAGCCAGCCAATCTGTCCGCCTGTTCATTCCCCAGCACACCGGCATGCCCAGGAGAAAAGATCCAGGTGATGCTTGCTACCCGTGACCTCCGAAGCGAAGCAAGCCACTCTGCACGAAGCTTGCCTGTTCTCACCCTTCTCAGCATGCTTTCTGAGTCAGTTACAATCACAATATGTGTATGTATCGTGTTTTCTATCCAGCGGAAAGCTGCACTGACCGCCTCCACCTCCATTCTTAAGCTAGATGTAGTGTCATCATACGCCAGGCTCTCCTGCACCAAACGCCGACCATTAGTTTTTGCCAAGAACCCCCAAGCACTTCTCCTACCTCTCAACACCGACCCATCCGTGTAGATAATCACATCACCCGGGCGAGAATTTTCCTGAATTAATTGCTGAATTTCCACTTCCGTGGCCCCTGCTGGCCACTCCCTGCACTCCCGGCTCAATGTGATTATAACTCTGCACAAGTCTGACTGCACGGCTGGCACTCTGACCCACTCCTCTCCTCGCCTAATGTTCTCCAAGGGGCACACCTGTCTGATCGTATCCTCCGCCTGAGCCATCCATGATTTCCCTCTTATCAGTCTCTGACCCTTAACTACGTCCAGCGCCTCATGCAACGGGTGATCTGTGTCTGCAGCTACTCTGAGGTATGCCTTCGCTTGCATCACCTTGTGCCTACCAGCAACAGTAGGCAGACCAAGGATGTAACGCATACACACTACTGGAGTGTCTCTGGTGCATCCCAGAATGACCCGCATAGCTTCATTCTGTATGCGCTCTAATTTCACCAGCTGACTCTTTGAGACAGTGAGCAGTCCTAGTCCATAATCAATCACTGAGAGGATCAAGTGCTGGTATAGTGTGAAGAGCATTCTCTGCTCTGTGTCCATTGCAGCCATAATTTTAAGTGCATTGAGTCCCTTTTGAGATCTTGTCACAACCGTCTCCACATGGTCCTTGAAGGACAGACTCCTGTCAAATGTGATTCCCAGATACTTCAGTTTGTTCTCTCTGTTGACGCATCTACCATCTATCGTGAGGCTTGGGGCATCATCTCTCACAATCCTGTTGTCCAGAGAGCACCACAACACAGCCGCCTTTTCCGGGTTGATGACAGCACTCATTTCAGTGCACCAGTCAATCACTTTGTCTACTGTCACCTGTAGCTCCTGGGCTGTTTGATCCCTATTTCTCCCCTGCCTGTATGCAAGAATATCATCTGCAAATGTTAGAATCCTTCCAACCCCTGGTGCTTCTAGGTATGCAATCTTGCTCGTATACACATTAAAGAGCACCGGTGAGATTGCAGATCCCTGTGGCAGTCCCGGGGTTAAAATATGTGGCTCTGAGGTCCATGCGCCCAGACGGAGAGCAACCTGACGAGAATGCAGGACGGCCGCTATCCAGTTCACTAACCAGGGATTGACCCCCTTCTCCATCAGTGCGGTCATCAAAATATCATAGCGAACTCTATTGTACGCATCCTCGAGATCAAGCGCTGCCGCCATCGTTTCCTGTCTACTCTGGAACCCCTCATAAACGTCAAAGGCAAAGGTGGCCGCATTCGACCAGGTATCTTTTCCTGGCCTGTAGCTCCCCAGGCCTCTTGGAAGAAGCTTCCCCCTTTCCAAACAATCCTGCAGCTTAACAGCGACTATCTTCTCTAAAATATTCGTCAGATATTATAATGCCCATTCCTTTCCATCTGGTCTCATATATACCTAACATGTTAATACTTCTCATTTCTTTCTTGATATTATTCAGTTTGCCATCCCCACTCGTAGTTCTAACGCCTCATGTTTCCCACTTTAAATGTTGCAACAGGTCGCTTGCTGACGGTCTGGAGTCAGCTGGTGCACACGACGACACCTAACTTCTCGTTTGGTAGGGGACACCACTATCCCGCCTCCCGAACTTCTGTAACATTTATATTCAAAAAGGCTAATGCATTGCTTTGTATACGTCGCTATATAGTGTGTATTAAGGTTAGATAGATGGATGATAATACACGTAGAAATGTACGTTTCGTGCACGCGCAAACTCACACATACACTTAACACACACACAAGAATAAACATCGCCTGCTTACCGGATGTCTGCATTCCCTTGGCAAGTCTGAAGATGTTGCTGCCATTTCTGGGACTTCCTCCCTCAAGGAGAGTTTTATTGACCAGGCTAGCCCAGAGAACCGTGGCGTCATATACAAATGGAGCATAGGCGTCGATTGTCTATTCTCCGTGATAAACATAAGCATATATTTTACAATACACAGACTAAGAGGAACAAATGACATGATGTTAACAACCTTAATTTTAGAGGGAAAGCTAGGTAATTCAGTTGTTAAAACTGTCATAAATGTGTGAAACGGTATTTTCAATTACAAGTTCTTGACTAGAGAAATGTGGATTCAGAAATGTCTCGAAAATCGAATTGGTCCCCAGAAGTGCTTGCGTTGTACGGCAGACCGTTGTAGACTTGGTCATGCATACACCACACATTTCCAGCCACGTGAAACCAGACATTTTCGCGCCTGTATCTTCACATTGGGTGTTCATTCGCTGTTACATTGTTATAAGTTTCATCTTTATTTTTGTACTGGAGTGGGGGAGAGGGGGTACATCATAGGTTGTGGCCTCAGCCTCTGGGCGTTGACAGTTTCGATTTTCACAATATAAGAAACAAGATGGTATACGCCGCTCTGATACTGGGGTAGAGGATCGGAGGCCTAGCTTTCTCGGACAAGTGCATAGAACTCGGAGAACCTGAGAGCACGCTGCGCATGTTAAAAATCCCTCAGCAGTTTAAAATAAATAGCACAGATCAGGTCAAACATGTCAATATCAAGGCATAATTTCCATATTATAAAGCTACTACCGAAAATATAAGTATATCATGCATGATTTTGTTATAAACACATACGAATCTCGGGTGGTACGGAGGTCTTGCTGAGATTCTCCTTGGTATAATTGTCACGAAATACTGGAGGTCGTCGACCCGAATGATCAAAGGACAGAGACCGTCAGTCTATTTCGCTACAACTTTTGTTGTTGTGGAGAACAGATCCCCGATTAAACACCGTCGGAACTCTTTGAATACGGTGAACGTATTTCCCGAGAGAAACGGAAAATCGTCTATATCAAAGGAGATTGTCGGCATGTTTTTGTACAAGGATCTAAAGACGAGAGACGAGTAGGGGTGACTTGGTAGGGAGAAAAACCAGTGACGTCTTACGGGCAAATTCTATGCTGGCTGGAAATAAAGTTTTACATTCAGTGTGCTAACGAGGATTAAACCGAGAGGAAGTGTTTACCTATTCTTGGTCCAATTAAGAAAAGGAATTACAATGTCCAGTGTTGTTTAAAGGCAACGGACATTTGTACAGGATGTGCATGTGTAATTCCAATTCAGGACGAGGATAGTTTTTATAAGGTAGTTAGTGCTGTAGCTTAGTAATCGAGCATAGTGAACTTGCATGTGTGACCGTAGTGTAAGAGTGTCGGCAGTAGTAGGCTGAGGCGTGACTTAGGCTGTGTCGAGTGATGTGTCATTGCACTCGGTAGGGTAAGAACAA
The DNA here is from genome assembly GCA_014155875.1 of Cepaea nemoralis. NCBI lineage: Eukaryota > Metazoa > Mollusca > Gastropoda > Stylommatophora > Helicidae > Cepaea > Cepaea nemoralis. Next base: position 22,983 of record JACEFZ010026649.1, read on the forward strand.
TGACATGAGAAGATATTCCGCAAGATTTAGAGGGGGTGGGGAGATAAAGGATTAGTCTATGAGGATATAGATGTTACAGTCTGAGTACGGCCTTAGGCCTACACTCACATATAATGAGTCTGAGTAGGGTTGATATCACCGAGTGTTATCTCTTCGACAGGTTCCACTTGAAAGTGAAATTACCTACCATTCTGAGAAGAAGAAAATGGCACTACTCTGGTGCAGTGCTAACTGACATCAAGCTTTGAACCCTGTTTCTCTAAGAAGGTCAGACAATTCATGAACTTAATTGAACATAAGAAATGAGTCACTAGAAGAGACTGATCAGGGGAGGTATTACAAACAACCACGAAAGTATTAACAATAATATTTACCCTAAGAAATATATAAAGGAAAAGACTATCAAATAATAACATTTTCCCTTCTTGCATAAACATTTCGTTGATGGACAGACAGCATTGTGTCGGCGATATATTTTTTGGACAGTGTTTGTGTTCTTCATCAATGAACTATATTGAATACCGGTATCGTCTGTGTAGAAATAAAGGACACTAACTAACCAAATGACTCATTGGTGACTAGACTTTAAAACGTTCCAGGACATTTTGGAAGAAGTCCAAAATCGGTCGGAGAGACACATCATCGGGTGAGCTCCTTCCAGTTCTGTGCTGTTGTGAAGTCGTATTGCCGTTGCATGATGAGGAATGTGATGCTGATCCTAGACTGAATAGTCCTATCTCACATACACGATAGACTACATCACATATTTCTATACACATACACTACACACACTTGACATATTTTTCTTCATTAAATAATTTTATTATTTGTTGGAGGACAGTGTTGTGGAGGAATATGAAGAGGGGTATTGTCTTGTGATAAGAAGAGGGAGAGTAAGAGAGAGAGAGAGAGAGAGAGAGAGAGAGAGAGAGAGAGAGAGAGAGAGAGAGAGAGAGAGCAAAAGACTGAACGGGGGTATGTAGACAAAGGTCCGGCAGTAGACATCCATCCATCCATCCATCCATCATGTGCCATGCCGGTAAGCGTGGGCGGTCATGTTCTGCCATCTCACTCGATCACCAGAGTCGTGGATCAGCTCCGTGTTTCTGTCTCGACCATGCCACAAGGCCAAGCCATCCAGGTACTTGCTTCTAGATCTTCCCCTTGGTCTGTTCCCCTCGATCTTACCAGTTGTCACCAAATTCTCCAATCCATTTCTTCTCATAACATGCCCAAAAAATGTTGACTGTCTACGTCTAATTTCTCTAATCAATTTACGATCTTCATTTGTTTCTTGAAGGACTTGTTCATTGGTCTTTCTGGCTGTCCATGGTATTCTTTGCATTTTCCTCAGAAACCACATCTCTACAGCCATCAGATGTTTTTCAGCCTGACTGCTCATTGTCCACGCTTCACATCCATATAAAAGTACAGGTTCAATGTAGCATCTCAACACTCTTTTTCTCGTTTCAATTGACATCTTTTTATTGGTCAATATGTTTTTCATCTTGCTAAAGGCTACTTTTGCCATGGCGATTCTTGTTCTAGTGGCAGTAGACCAAAACTGAGAAAAGGGAATTTAAAAGGTGTGCTTGTTGATTCTGCTTTTCCCCCAGGGACGACAAGTGACAATAATATATGGGAGGAGACTGGAGCACTTAATACGATACCCCTGTGCAATAATTAAAGTCATCCTTTATAAACCAAACCACCCTTGTTCTGACGAAAATACTGACAACATGAGACGTGCAATGGGATGGTCATCTGTATACTCAAACTCTGTCGACATGTGTGCTTCGACATTGTGATGCCACCTGCAGGATACTCTTAACGCCCTGAGCAATGACACTAGCAACGTAGATGATAGTTGAGGGTGTTTCAAATATATATTACAATTATAATGTTCACATTTTAGACTTCCTCATAGGGTGGGCCAAAATAAAAAGTGAGAACATCTTGTAGCATGCGAGTTATTTAAAAATATAATTCAATTAATTATATTATTTCATGTAATTTTGTTCGCCAAGTATTTATCTAATCAGAAATCATGTTCAATGTGTCCTCTTTGCTTCTCAACGAGTTTTTCTAAACGTCGACGCCTCTCGTTTATGCTACTGTCAATTAAGCGCTGCATCATATTTCTCAATTCTTCAATTATTGCCAACTTGAGCTGCTCAACTGGGTAAATTTTCGCCAAAGGTAGACTTCTTCTTGCAAAACACCCCACATGGCATAATCTACAGGGGTGGGCAAACTACGGCCCGCGTAGTTTTTAAGTTATTTTGTTGAATGTTACAGAATTTCATGTACCGTTTTGATGAGTGTCAATAACAAACGTAAGATTGAAAATTAATGCCGTGTTTTTAATGATGAATGGACAACTAAGTATTGTTTGATAAAAGTTGGTAGCAAATCAGTTTGCTTGTTGTCGTGGGTCAGTGAGTACAATTTAAAAAGACATTATCAAACAAAACATTCCGATTTCTGATACAATTTAACGACCGAAGAGAAGGAAAGGAAATGCACTGAGTTGGTGAAAAATTTGGAGAAACAGCAAATTGTTTTCACTAAACACTGTTACTAACTGTATTGAAAGAACTGGGTTGGTTTGGAACAAGATGGCAAGTGTTACAACTGACGGATCTCGTGCTTTGACTGGAAAAATGTAGGTTTGGTAAAGTTGATAAGTGATAAGATTAAAATAGAATATCCAGACCACACATTATTACCACTTCGCTGTGTGATTCATCAAGAAAGTCTGTGTAAAACTGTTTTGAATATCAAGCATGTTATTGATCCAGTTGTCAGTGTCATCAACCTCATCAGATCAAGAGGACTTAATCACAAACAGTTCAAGTCATTACTTGGCGATTTGGAAACTGAACATTCCGATGTCCTGATCCATACCAATGTTCGATGGCTGAATCTCGGCAAGCTGTTGAGGCGAGTGTGGGAACTCAGAGAAGAAATAGTGATGTTCGTAGAGATGAAGGGCACTGCATGTGACTTTAATACTAACATTGTCAATAAAGAGTGGCAGTTAGAATTTATGTTTGCCATTGAAATTATGGGAAAGTTAAATGAACTGAATGTCAAACTTCAGGGCAATGGTGTGTTTGCACATGAATTGTATGTATATGTAAAATCACTTCAGGCAAAATTCTCACTGTTCTCCAGACAAGCAAGTGAAAAAAGATTTGTCACTTCCCTTTGCTGAAACAATAAACCATTTCTGGTGAAATTGCTGTAAAATACAAAGCCCAATGAGATGCATTGACTGAAGAATTTGGATGGAGATTCCAAGATTTCAAGAAATTAGAGCCATAATTCAATATTCTCAGTTCACCTTTTAGTACAGAAGCTGATGCAGCCACAGAGGACATACAGTTGGAGATGCTTGACTTACAAGCAGATCATGATCTGAAAGAGAAATTCAAGACAGATGGTTTGCTGGATTTCTATGGATCTTTATCACAAGAATCATTTCCCAACTTGAAAATCTTTGCAACTAAACTTTTATCATTATTTGGATCAACATACATTTGCGAACAAGCATTCTCTTGCTTAAGATCAACAAATCTAAGAATAGGTCTTCATTGTCGGACTGCAACTTGCATGCTGTCATGCGAATTTCAACAAGTAAACTTGCTCCAGATTTCAAGATTATTGTCAAAAATTGCAAGCGGTTACATCCATCTCATTAGAAATCAACAACTGTAGTGACAATGTAGTCACGATGTGCCTAAATTAAAGCCATTGATAGATAATAAAGAATATTTGTTATAATAACAAGTTGTAAAATCGTGTTAACAAATTAGTACAAGCTTTTGTCCATATCGTCAAAACTAATGTATAAGTAAAAAATAATTGCAATAATTAGTTATTTATACTGCTTAATAACCTATAAATAATTAATAATTACTTATTGTGATTGTGATAGGCTGCTGTAAACAAAATGGATATATATATATATATATATATATATATATATATATATATATATATATATATATATATATATATATATATATATATATATATATATATATCCATTTTGTACCGCATACATATATGCGGCCCGCCAATAGCTTTACATTTGTCAATGCGGCCCTCCGCACGAAAAGTTTGCCCATCTCTGATTCTACTGGGTTTAAATCAGGACTGATCGGTGGCCACATGTCTGGCTCGATGAGGTTAACGTTCTCCTGGCGAAGAAAGTTGATCATATTTCTGGCTGTGTGACATGGAGCTCCGTCTTGCTGTAGTGTCCTGTTATGGCGCCCACATGTCGCTTGAATTACAAGCAGCAAACCATGTCTCAGAATATGTTCCACTGTTTACTTTGGCGCCTGGTTCAACGAACACGATACTAGTTTTCCCCATTCGAGACACAACAACTGATACCATGAATTGAAATGGTCACGTTCTCGTATAAGTTGACGTTCCTGAATTTGTATTTTCTTTGTTTCAACGGAATAAACACGGTCATTTTGAGAATTAACTGGAGTGGCAACGGTGAATGTCTTTTCGTCTGTAAACCAGATGCTTCGTATACTTCTCTCATTAGGAAACCGCTCAAGTAGCTGACGACTGCGTTGCAAGCGTTTCAATTTGACATTTTCATTGAGCTTCTGCTCGATCACACGCTTGTACGTTTTGAGTTGTATATCTTGCTTACCAATACGGAAATTGTCGAAATAAAGACATCGTATATTTAAATAGGTAAGTAAGTAAATGAGAGAACAATTTAAGCTATTATGGATACAGTTAAACAAATTTTGATGTAATCTTACATATTACATTTTACGCGATGTCTTCACTTTTTTTTTGGGGGGGGGGGGGGGGGGGGCACCCTGTTTGTCTTCCTTTAAATATTATTACAACACAACCTAACCTGGTTATTTTTATAACTACACGATAACTATTTAAATTTGCCGTCCGGAAATCCATAACGTATGCAAGAATTTCGAATGTCCATCAGCATGAGTAACAGATGTTAACCTTATCATGTTAAGACACAAAGTAGTCACAGACAACATGCAACTATCATTTAATGATAAGAGGACATTTGAATAACGAAGACACAAACAATAGATTGCACGATTTATTGCCTGGCATATTTCGCTGCATCTCGTCAGGTACATACTGCAGAAATCACACAACTTACGTGAATTAATTAGATAAATCCTTCAAACTGAAATATACACATGTTCGCACAGTAATGTCGATTGTCTACCACGGTAATTTTAAACTGACTAACATGTCTTTCTGCTTACACAAGGACGGCTTACGAAGGTTGATTAGTATAGCTTCAGCAAACTTTAACAATCGACTACTTTGTGTGTTGAACAACACACGGAAGGCACTGTCTCTTTCAACCACGTGACCACTCTCGAGCACGTGTCTCCCGACCGATGAAGCCAGACTTTTCCGGTGTGTCGGCCTGCCTAGGCTACCATCTTCTGTGTGTAGTATCTTGTCCAACCAATTCGGAATATGTTCCGAAACCCTGCAATGTAACTATCGCTCAGTTCTGCCTATGTAGATGGCCTCGCATCTGCATGTAAATTGGTAAATACAATTTGATTTGGCGTACAAAGCTACAGGTTATTTTACTGCTGGCACTGGGATCGGTGTGTTTCTGTACCTGGTGACTAGAACTGCTGCACAGAATGTTCGCTCGACTGCTGTGGTGAGCCGGTCCCGCAGACGTTGCATTACGTCATCTCCTCGGAAGGTTAGCTGGATGAATACTTTGAGTTTAGGGACTCTAGTTACTTCTGATTTCGGTTTGGGCTGTTGGCAGTGGCGCTTTATAAATCCTGTGGAGTACCAATTCAGGTTTAAGGCATTCTTCAGAGTTTTAAATTCCTCTCTCAGTGTGTCCTGGGTGCATATCTTCCTCGCAAGGTCAAACAGGGTCCGTACTAAGCCCCGTTTGTACTGGACAGGTGCGAAGCTCTGAAAATTTAAGTATTGGCCAGTCCATGTTTCTTTGCGGTACACCGATCTTTGAATTGTGCCATCTGCTCTACGTCTCATTAGGATATCTAGAAACGGCAACGCTTCGTTGTGTTCGTGTTCCATAAATAAAGAGATGTTTATATGTGTCTCGTTCATTGTGGCCTGGAACGACGTTGCTTGTAGCTCGTCTGTGGTGATAATTAGTATATCGTCCACGTAACGACGGTAAAAGGCCAAGTTATTGATTTCTGAGGATCTCTTTTCTTCTAAGTGTGCCATGAAGATGTCCGCTAAAATAGGTCCAAGTGGGCTCCCCATGGCCACTCCGTCAATTTGGCGATATGACTTGTTTAGAAAGTTGAATTGTATGTTGGCAGTACATAATTCTAATAGCCTCTCTAGAATAGCTGATAGTATGCCTAGTTTTAGTTGTTTGTCTCTAATGCGTTCGCTTATTATATTCACGGTCTCATCTAATGGAACGTTGGTGAATAAAGAGGCAATATCCATGCATGCCATGATAAGAGGACAGATAAAATATATTGTCCCAATTAATAGTTGAAGAAGAAGAAGAGTGGAAAGTGAGAAACAGGCCAAAGAAGAATAGGAGTAAGAAAAAGAAGGGAGGAGGAGTAAGAAGAGGAAATAGAACGAAGTTATAATATTTTGTCCTAGAAAATTGTCTTTTGGTGTAAAGAAAAGTTTGCAAGCATTATCCATATCTAATTTATAAAATTAAAATTCCCTACAAATTCCCATTTACCTCATTCCCATCTGGCAACTGCCACAGATCGGACTTTAGTGTCTCAGCTTTAGATACATATTCTGCGAATGTTGCATAGACTGACAGGTTATAGGTCGCCATGATCACCTGCAATTGTCAAAGACGAAAACCTGTATAATATTATTTTCCGGTATAATAGATCAACATACTTTGCCCATGTGTATACTTCCACTAGCATTCTCGGAATCTCTTGTACTTATCAAAAATGGGGGATATTTAGTTTGATTACAATAAAAGTTAGCACCTTTTATATGATGCGCCACTTGAAATAGCTCATATATCATTGTAAATGTACTAAACATTACATAGTATGGCATGTGTATTACAGTCCAGAATAAGTAAAATATATGATCAGCATTCCGTTTCATTGTTACGAATACATTGGACTTTCAGAGCAACTAATAATAATTACATGATAGAAGGCTATTGAAAGTAGAACATTTTATACAAATATGAGAAAGCGACAAACATAATTCTTTGGTCATATAATAGAAGCGAAGCAATAGACAACATCGCCACTACTAGAAAGATAAGTTGCAGACAAGACAGAGGCAGACCGAGAGATATGATGCTAGATGGGCTGGCACTGCCACATGAAGTGGAATAGGTTCAGAACAACAGGGACCAATATCTACCGAGATGTATGAGTACCAAAGGCAGTTGGCAGGGCACATGATAGTTTCCAACTGCCAAGGAATTCCCAGCGTGCACAGCGGTCTTCCTAGATTTACGCCATTGTCTGAGGAGGTTAGATGTCTGATCCACAGTCCCATGATTAGGGGAATTCTGTACCACTAGATTCATAATGTTAAAGATCATTCAGTACCCAGTAGTAGAAGCCATCAGTGTTATGGTGGCTGCCCTTACTTCACCAGACATGACCTAGTCCCCATTAGACTGGGTCGATCTGGGTGCCCAGGTCAATGTCAAAAATCCGCCCTGACCTAGATTCGAACTCATAACCACCGGGTCGGCAGGCGAACCTCCAGCCTCTCTCTCTCTCTCTCTCTCTCTCTCTCTCTCTCTCTCTCTCTCTCTCTCTCTCACTCTCTCTCTCTCACTCTCTCTCTCACTCTCTCTGTCTCTTTCTCTCTCTCTCACTCTCTCTCTCACTCTCTCTCTCTCTAACTCTCTCTCTCCCTCTCTCTCTCTAACTCTCTCTCTCCCTCTCTCTCTCTAACTCTCTCTCTCTCTCTAACTCTCAGTCTCTCTGTCTCTCTCTCACTCTCTCTCTCTCTTTCTCTCTCTCCCACTCTCTCTCTCTCACTCTCTCACTCTCTCTCTCTAACTCTCTCTAACTCTCTCTCTCTCCTCTCTCTCTAACTCTCTCTCTCTCTCCCTCTCTCTCTATCTCTCTAACTCTCTCTCTAACTCTCTGTCTCTCTCTCTAACTCTCTGTCTCTCTCTCTCCTTCTCTCCCTCTCTCTCTCTAACTCTCTCTCCCTCTCTCTCTCTCTCTAACTCTCTCTTTCTCTAACTCTCTAACTCTCTCTCTCTAACTCTCTCTCTCTCTAACTCTCTCTCTCTCTCTCTCTCTCTCTCTCTCTCTCTCTCTCTCTCTCTCTCTCTCTCTCTCTCTCTCTCCCTCTATCTCTTTCACATGACACATACGTATATAATTAATATTTTATGTGCCTGGTATGCTAAGGACAAGGTAAAAGTGTGATACATTATACAACAGTAATTGTTAGCTCGTGTTGTGCTAAGCATCACGTGCTATTCACGCAGTATAAACATATGTTCAAACTCAGGTTGAGTCCATGAGCAATAAGAAACATACTAAATATATTAATAAATCGCGTCTATATTATGTATTAAGTAACATTAATTGCATTCTCTCCCCATACCTATCCATACCATCTACGCTGAAATAATTCATGAGAAATTTTTAACAATGGATTAGACCTGTGATGATTTTGATGCATTTATAACGTCGAAATCTCACGCAAGGACTCAGGTATGCAGATTGCATTAGTCATTAGTAATTAGTCGTGGTTCCAACTTCACGGCAACAGGTCGTCCCCATTATGCTCCGTTCCTGTGCCAATGAAAATAACAAACAATGCTCCTCGCTGCCCTATGTGAACAGTGGAACAAACAGGAGTCTTGACAAATCAACAGAACGCACAGATACACTGTGCATAATGCCGCCACCAGAATATCAACACAAATGTCCTCCACACAAAATACAGTTCACCGTCGATGGAAGCGGCAGTCTCTAGAAAAGCAGCAGCCACACATTGCTGCAAAAGGCAATCCAGTCAGTTCTGCGACAAAGCCGGCCGCTATTATTCCCAACTTGCAGTTCACGCTACAAACAACAGCGGACATATGTAAAAGCACTTCACACGAAATTCACAGTTCACAGTGTCGCGCCGCGCACTCAACTCAGTAGTAGGGCGACGGAACCTAATGTATGTAAGTGAATCATAATTCACATATTTTGGAAACACAGACAGATGAGCTGATGTAAACCTCATCACACACACACCAAGTTAAGAAAAAAATACAAACAAATCAAACTGCAGATATAAATTTCAACACCTTCATGATAATAAAACATAACAGAGCTGGATTACACAGAATGATACAAAGTTTAAACAAACAGTTCCTGTAGCAGGAGGTTGTTATGAGTATGTGAAGTACTTGTACCAGTACATGTTTAAAGGCCTGGGTGCATGCAGAAATAGGTGGCCCGTCTTTTCCTGCTTTAGCGAATGTTGAGAGCAGGCACCGAACCCTTGCCCAACTGCCCAAGCCACTGACAGCGTAACTTTGTAACTGCCACACCAACAAAGCAGCTAAAGGAATGATATGCAATACAATAATGAACGTAACTTCAGTTAAACACCCACTTGGGATCATGTGAATAGTGTGGAAGAACAGATAAACCATCACGGCGTGGAGAGAATATTGCACCGGGGAGTGACTAGCACTAGAGGATCTGCCTGATGCTCAGGACTCCGAGGAAAGGCCAGACAGAAACATGATCAGACTGCAAATGGTACGATTAGTACTGGGACTCTTCGCTGGCTGCTGAAGTTGGGGGAGGGAGTGCGTATGGGAACGTCCTGAGTGCTGTGATGTCAGTTCTTAATTTAACTTAACTTATTAATAGTATCATGTATTACAATTAAGCTGCTGCGGATTCCAGAGCTGTGTAATAAACCATTTATTTTAAAATACATTAAACCAGCAGGTTATGTTTGTGCGAAGTTCTTTTTGTGACATAGATAACATGCTGCGTGCCGAAGGAAGATCTTTAGTACAGCATGTTATGACAATACAAAATGAAACAAAAAAAGATCTGCTGACATCTTGTGACCATACAACACATACACATTTTTATATTATTATTTTTAAGTTAATAATCTCAAATATATCATAGAAATCATAACATCAGATGGAAGATGCATGACAGAAATTAAAATCAGAATAGGTCAAGCAAAAGATGCATCACAGAGAATGAAACGTATCTTACACAATAAATTACTATGCAGATGATACGGACCTAGTATTAAAAATTGCTTAGGGGTTAGAATAGTTAATCAGATGTATCAAGAGACAGTGAAGAACAAAATCTGTTCCTGAATTTAACAAAATAATGGCTACAGACAATACTATCTTACCTGTCAACAACAATTTGTAAACAACAATGGAGAAATCAGAACTAAAATGGGGTTTATAGCAGCGCTATATTTCATCCGAAAACAGCAAGTTAAATGGTTTGGCCATGTAACAAGGCTACCAACTAACAGTATACCACAACAAGCAATGATGTACAGACCAAACAGAACCTGAAGAAGAGGCCGACCATGTAAACGATGGACAGAGCGAATGACAGATTCCATGGGAATCACTACATATGAAGTACATACATGGGTATTGAAAATGTCAAACTTAGAACACCTTGACTTCATAATTAACAACAATGTGGAGTGTGCGAAAGAAAGAAGAATAAGACTGAGCATAGCAGAATCCATTTAGTCATTCATTCAGTAGCATGTCCTTGGCAGAACCTCGCTCTCATAACAACCTTCCGGAAAAATTTTCGGTCATAAACAAGATGTCTCGCGTCGATACACACATCTGGAGATCATCTGCCACATTCTGCACCCATCTTCTCTTTGGCTTTACTCTTCCTATCTTCCCGGGCATATACCCCTCCATTATTGTTCTCTCCAAACTTTCATAACGTTTCAAGCGACCAAAATATTTCAATTTTCCTTGTTTTATCGTCTTCAGTAGCCAACCTTCTTCAATATGCAGATCTTGTCGTATGGATACATTTGTTCTTTTCTGTATCCAAGATTTTCTTAGAACCCGTCTATAACATTTATATTCACAGGCATTTATGCGCTGTTCAGCTTTTTTAGTAAGTGCCCAGGTCTCACCGATGTATGTTGCAATGGGAAGGATGCATGCTCTTAAATATCTAATTTTTTGTAAGTCTATCTATCCTACGCCACAATTTATTCAGTTGTTTTAGTTTTTGAATAGCAAAATAGAGAATAAAAAATATTAAGAGGCTATAGGCACAACACGAGCAGGCAAAACAAAAATGTTCAGAACATACATGTTTCCCGTGGCACCACACGGAATACGAGTCATTGACCATTTCGCGATCACTAGAGAGAAACATCAGGACGTTTGAACGTCAATGACACAGAACCATTCTTGGATGCCGCGGATTAAGAACAAACATACATACGTTGTACAAGAAATGAACATCTAAGGACACTGGCTTATAAACATCATTAGAAAATGAAATACTTAGGCTGTAGTAAATGTTGTCGGGGTTTAGAACAGATGATAATGGAATTCATGATTCCTGGAATAAGAGTCATGGATCTACCTGCGAGAAGCCGACACGGGACATTAAAGATGCCTTAGGCATGAAAGTGCATGAGACATGGCAACTGGGAAATGATCGATATTTTTTTCCTGCGGCAATGATGAGATAAACGTTCAACAACGGGTCTGCTGCATCAACAGCAACAGTTATAAGTAAATAATTAAAGTAAAGAGCCCATTTCAATGCATTGAAGCGTTTTGGGTATATAGCGAAAACCAGATGTTCTTATAGATCAATGGGTTGATCATGTCGGTATATGGTGCAAACCATATATTGTTATAGATCAATCGGTTTATCATTTGGGTGTGTGGTTCTAACTAGATATTGTTATAGATCAGTTGGTTGATCATTTGGGTATATGGTGCTAAGCATATATTGTTTCGGATCAATGGATTGATCATTTGGGTGTGTGATGCTAACCAGATATTGTTATAGATCAACTAGCATTCAATTGGTGATGACGCCTTTCCTTCCCGGAACCTTGATCATTTCTTGACACCTTTTTTAAGCCAGGGTCAAACAGGTTGCCTGGTTAATTCAAAATGAATATTGCCGTCCCCCTGGAATGTTCGAAAACAGACCACGGGGCTATATATAGTTTGTTTTTGTTTTTTTCATTGCACTTAACAGGCGACGCTACTAAGAATTAGCGTAGATAGAACCAGCGCAAATTGAGGAATGCCTGTAATTATACAATAGTCTGCTCCGTGGTGATACGACAATGTACTGTACAAGAGTTTAGTATAACTTCTTTATGGGATGTGGTATGTTTTCACACTACAGATTGAGCTATACCCATGCACAATGTAAATTATTGTATCCCATCGTAAAAGTCATTTTTGTTTTTGGCGTTCACTCGCTTCAAACTTTGTTTTCCTATTACCAATGTACTTCACCATCTGACCCACTATGATTTCAGTGATACTTGTAATCTATGTTCCCAAGTCAAGGTCAAGTAGTCAACATCTTAGTCCAAAAGACCGGTGTAAGGGTTGAACCCGCTACCTCGGCATCAGCACACCGGAAGTTTAAGAGCGAGCGATCTTATCAATTCGAGCGCTCTGACTTCCGTTAAACGTTATGTGTATGATGATGATTCACAAACAGATCACTCACGTGAATGACAGACTCGAAGGCTACTCTTGCTTCATCGTCGTCAGAATCGTTCCTTCTCCAGCCCGCATCTGAGCGAACTACCGAGTACAGAGTTTTGTTTGTATATACCTGATCAGATGTGAGAAAACTTGCATGAATATGTGAATTATGTATGTGTTTAAATACGTTTTCTTCTTCTTCTTCTTCTTCTTCTTCTTCTTCTTCTTCTTCTTCTTCTTCTTCTTCTTCTTCTCCTCCTCCCCCCTCCTCCTCCTCCTCCTCCTCCTCCTACTCCTCCTAGACCTCCTCCTTCTCCTAGATATTACTGTCAACTCAACAAGGTACATTATTTATTTCAGCTAAACACAACTAATATGTTCAGTGCCTCATTTGAATATCCAAAACTGAAAACTGTGTATGTTATTTTAGTTATTTTATATAGGCATACAACTGCACGGAGAAGAGAGTTAGAGACTGCACGGAGAAGAGAGTTAGAGACTGCACGGAGAAGAGAGTTAGAGACTGCACGGAGAAGAGAGTTAGAGACTGCATGGAGAAGAGAGTTAGAGACTGCATGGAGAAGAGAGTTAGAGACTGCACGGAGAAGAGAGTTAGAGACTGCACGGAGAAGAGAGTTAGAGACTGCACGGAGAAGAGAGTTAGAGACTGCACGGAGAAGAGAGTTAGAGACTGCACGGAGAAGAGAGTTAGAGACTGCACGGAGAAGAGAGTTAGAGACTGCATGGAGAAGAGAGTTAGAGACTGCATGGAGAAGAGAGTTAGAGACTGCACGGAGAAGAGAGTTAGAAACTGCACGGAGAAGAGAGTTAGAGACTGCATGGAGAAGAGAGTTAGAGACTGCACGGAGAAGAGAGTTGGAGACTGCATGGAAAAGAGAGTTAGAGACTGCACGGAGAAGAGAGTTGGAGACTGCATGGAGAAGAGAGTTAGAGACTGCATGGAGAAGAGAGTTGGAGACTGCATGGAGAAGAGAGTTAGAGACTGCATGGAGAAGAGAGTTGGAGACTGCACGGAGAAGAGAGTTGGAGACTGCATGGAGAAGAAAGTTAGAGACTGCATGGAGAAGAAAGTTAGAGACTGCATGGAGAAGAGAGTTGGAGACTGCATGGAGAAGAGAGTTAGAGACTGCATGGAGAAGAGAGTTAGAGACTGCATGGAGAAGAGAGTTAGAGACTGCATGGAGAAGAGAGTTAGAGACTGCATGGAGAAGAGAGTTGGAGACTGCATGGAGAAGAGAGTTAGAGACTGCATGGAGAAGAGAGTTGGAGACTGCATGGAGAAGAGAGTTGGAGACTGCACGGAGAAGAGAGTTGGAGACTGCATGGAGAAGAGAGTTAGAGACTGCACGGAGAAGAGAGTTGGAGACTGCATGGAGAAGAGAGTTAGAGACTGCATGGAGAAGAGAGTTAGAGACTGCATGGAGAAGAAAGTTAGAGACTGCATGGAGAAGAGAGTTAGAGACTGCATGGAGAAGAGAGTTGGAGACTGCATGGAGAAGAGAGTTAGAGACTGCATGGAGAAGAGAGTTGGAGACTGCATGGAGAAGAGAGTTGGAGACTGCATGGAGAAGAGAGTTAGAGACTGCATGGAGAAGAGAGTTGGAGACTGCATGGAGAAGAGAGTTTGAGACTGCATGGAGAAGAGAGTTAGAGACTGCACGGAGAAGAGAGTTAGAGACTGCATGGAGAAGAGAGTTAGAGACTGCATGGAGAAGAGAGTTAGAGACTGCACGGAGAAGAGAGTTAGAGACTGCATGGAGAAGAGAGTTAGAGACTGCATGGAGAAGAGAGTTAGAGACTGCACGGAGAAGAGAGTTAGAGACTGCATGGAGAAGAGAGTTAGAGACTGCATGGAGAAGAGAGTTAGAGACTGCACGGAGAAGAGAGTTAGAGACTGCATGGAGAAGACAGTTAAGTTAGAGACTGCACTGGAGAAGAGAGTTAGAGACTGCATGGAGAAGAGAGTTAGAGACTGCATGGAGAAGAGAGTTAGAAGACTGCACGGAGAAGAGAGTTAGAGACTGCATGGAGAAGAGAGTTAGAGACTGCATGGAGAAGAGAGTTGGAGACTGCATGGAGAAGAGAGTTAGAGACTGCATGGAGAAGAGAGTTGGAGACAGAAAGGCATAATATGAAAAGGATATAGGCGGAACTGCTGCTTGAGATAGCAAAGATTGGGAGGAGCTTAGAGTGAGTTGATTGACAGCCCATGTCCCAATTATGATGGGAGAGCTTAGAGTGAGTTGATTGACAGCCCATGTCCCAATTATGAATAAAAGAGGAAAGAAGAATATGTGTATACATACAGGACATACAGCGGATAATAGGGCCTGGCGTGAGAAATGTGAGGGTTACATCCATATAAGGTAGAGTATGGAGAACAGTTTGGCAGCTTACATCTCCGTTGATGCAGATGAAGGAGAAGTCCCCGTCCGTCATGCCCAGCCTGTGGGCAACCAGCATGTACCTTCTCATGGTCATCCAGGGAACAGAGAATACGATCACTGCGGATATTAAACTTACAGGTTAGTCCAGTCACAGTAACATATCAATCTGTCCAACAGGAACTAATGGCCACATCAGTCTGATGTATTAGTCCAGTCACAGTAACATATCAATCTGTCCAACTGGAACTAATGGCCACATCAGTCTGATGTATTAGTCCAGTCACAGTAACATAGCAATATGTCCAACAGGAACTAATGGCCACATCAAGTCTGATGTATTAGTCCAGTCACAGTAACATAGCAATCTGTCCAACAGGAACTAATGGCCACATCAGTCTGATGTATTAGTCCAGTCACAGTAACATAGTAATCTGTCCAACAGGAACTAATGGCCACATCAGTCTGATGTATTAGTCCAGTCACAGTAACATATCAATCTTTCCAACAGGAACTAATGGCCACATCAGTCTGATGTATTAGTCCAGTCACAGTAACATAGCAATCTGTCCAACAGGAACTAATGGCCACATCAGTCTGATGTATTAGTCCAGTCACAGTAACATAGCAATCTGTCCATACAGGAACTAATGGCCACATCAGTCTGATGTATTAGTCCAGTCACAGTAACATAGTAATCTGTCCAACAGGAACTAATGGCCATATCAGTCTGATGTATTAGTCCAGTCACAATAACATAGTAATCAGTAACTAATGGCCACATCAGTCTGATGTATTAGTCCAGTCACAGTAACATATTAATCTGTCCAACAGGAACTAATGGCCGCATCAGTCTGATGTATTAGTCCAGTCACAGTAACATATTAATCAGTAACTAATGGCCACATCAGTCTGATGTATTAGTCCAGTCACAGTAACATATTAATCTGTCCAACAGGAACTAATGGCCACATCAGTCTGATGTATTAGTCTAGTCACAGTAACATATCAATCTGTCCAACAGGAACTAATGGCCACATCAGTCTGATGTATTAGTCTAGTCACAGTAACATATCAATCTGTCCAACAGGAACTAATGGCCACATCAGTCTGATGTATTAGTCCAGTCACAGTAACATATCAATCTGTCCAACAGGAACTAATGGCCACATCAGTCTGATGTATTAGTCCAGTCACAGTAACATAGTAATCAGTAACTAATGGCCACATCAGTCTGATGTATTAGTCTAGTCACAGTAACATATCAATCTGTCCAACAGGAACTAATGGCCACATCAGTCTGATGTATTAGTCCAGTCACAGTAACATATCAATCTGTCCAACAGGAACTAATGGCCACATCAGTCTGATGTATTAGTCCAGTCACGGTAACATAGTAATCAGTAACTAATGGCCACATCAGTCTGATGTATTAGTCCAGTCACAGTAACATATTGATCAGTAACTAATGGCCACATCAGTCTGATGTATTAGTCCAGTCACAGTAACATAGCAATCTGTCCAACAGGAACTAATGGCCACATCAGTCTGATGTATTAGTCCAGTCACAGTAACATATCAATCTGTCCAACAGGAACTAATGGCCATATCAGTCTGATGTATTAGTCCAGTCACAGTAACATAGTAATCAGTAACTAATGGCCACATCAGTCTGATGTATTAGTCCAGTCACAGTAACATATTGATCAGTAACTAATGGCCACATCAGTCTGATGTATTAGTCCAGTCACAGTAACATAGTAATCAGTAACTAATGGCCACATCAGTCTGATGTATTAGTCCAGTCACAGTAACATATTGATCAGTAACTAATGGCCACATCAGTCTGATGTATTAGTCCAGTCACAGTAACATAGCAATCTGTCCAACAGGAACTAATGGCCACATCAGTCTGATGTATTAGTCCAGTCACAGTAACATATCAATCTGTCCAACAGGAACTAATGGCCATATCAGTCTGATGTATTAGTCCAGTCACAGTAACATAGTAATCAGTAAACTAATGGCCACATCAGTCTGATGTATTAGTCCAGTCACAGTAACATATTGATCAGTAACTAATGGCCACATCAGTCTGATGTATTAGTCCAGTCACAGTAACATATCAATCTGTCCAACAGGAACTAATGGCCACAGCAGTCTGATGTATTAGTCCAGTCACAGTAACATAGTAATCAGTAACTAATGGCCACATCAGTCTGATGTATTAGTCCAGTCACAGTAACATATTGATCAGTAACTAATGGCCACATCAGTCTGATGTATTAGTCCAGTCACAGTAACATAGCAATCTGTCCAACAGGAACTAATGGCCACATCAGTCTGATGTATTAGTCCAGTCACAGTAACATATCAATCTGTCCAACAGGAACTAATGGCCACATCAGTCTGATGTATTAGTCTAGCCACAGTAACATAGTAATCAGTAACTAATGGCCACATCAGTCTGATGTATTAGTCCAGTCACAGTAACATATCAATCTGTCCAACAGGAACTAATGGCCACATCAGTCTGATGTATTAGTCCAGTCACAGTAACATATCAATCTGTCCAACAGGAACTAATGGCCACATCAGTCTGATGTATTAGTCCAGTCACAGTAACATAGTAATCAGTAACTAATGGCCACATCAGTCTGATGTATTAGTCCAGTCACAGTAACATATCAATCTGTCCAACAGGAACTAATGGCCACATCAGTCTGATGTATTAGTCCAGTCACAGTAACATAGTAATCAGTAACTAATGGTCACATCAGTCTGATGTATTAGTCCAGTCACAGTAACATATCAATCTGTCCAACTGGAACTAATGGCCACATCAGTCTGATGTATTAGTCCAATCACAGTAACATATCAATCTGTCCAACAGGAACTAATGGCCACATCAGTCTGATGTATTAGTCCAGTCACAGTAACATAGTAATCAGTAACTAATGGCCACATCAGTCTGATGTATTAGTCTAGCCACAGTAACATATTGATCAGTAACTAATGGCCACATCAGTCTGATGTATTAGTCCAGTCACAGTAACATAGTAATCAGTAACTAATGGCCACATCAGTCTGATGTATTAGTCCAGTCACAGTAACATATCAATCTGTCCAACAGGAACTAATGGCCACATCAGTCTGATGTATTAGTCCAGTCACAGTAACATAGTAATCAGTAACTAATGGCCACATCGGTCTGATGTATTAGTCCAGTCACAGTAACATATCAATCTGTCCAACAGGAACTAATGGCCACATCAGTCTGATGCATTAGTCCAGTCACAGTAACATAGTAATCAGTAACTAATGGCAACATCAGTCTGATGTATTAGTCCAGTCACAGTAACATATTGATCAGTAACTAATGGCCACATCAGTCTGATGTATTAGTCCAGTCACAGTAACATATTAATCAGTAACTAATGACCACATCAGTCTGATGTATTAGTCCAGTCACAGTAACATATTGATCAGTAACTAATGGCCACATCAGTCTGATGTATTAGTCCAGTCACAGTAACATATTAATCAGTAACTAATGACCACATCAGTCTGATGTATTAGTCCAGTCACAGTAACATATTGATCAGTAACTAATGGCCACATCAGTCTGATGTTTTAGTCCAGTCACAGTAACATATTAATCAGTAACTAATGACCACATCACACTAACAAGTTAATCAGTACAACTGGAACTAGAGGCCATATCCTACATCAATTTAACTTATTAATAAACGTCAACATTTGTAGTCAATTTAAAGTCAGATTTCATTCAATCTGATAGAATTGTCAACCAGACACAATAGTCAAACTAACTCTTTATATATAGATCTCTTTACACGTACTCTACAATGATTGTCAGCAGCGGTACCCCAAAAGTGAGCTCTGTTTCCATTCGATTCGATTTCACCATTACTCCTACCCCGTTTAGCTGCAAGGAGAAGTTATAGTTAGGGTCCATCACCGGCTCAGAATGATAATCCTGTGACTGAGTCAGCCGCAAAAGCAGCCGCCCACGGTTTTGCTCTCACAGGCTTATTAATCCGAAGGTGATCGTTGTCCATATGGGGTAATTGACTGGAGTGATTAATTTGTTTCCACGTATAAGTGACAGTTATATACCAGCGCTTGTCACCGAACTAGGTTACGACAGAGATAGACTGAGATTATAGTGTGTCGAAGGCATACCACGCGTTAGACTTCACATATAGAAGCGGAGTGACAACCAGGCATTCGATCCACAGTAGACAGTGTATGAGAATTCTGAGAACGTAAGTAAGAGTGAGTGACTCAGCTGGCTGTGGAGGTTGTTTGTGTGCGTATACTTTGTCATCATCATCATCATCATCATCATCATCATCATCATCATCAGCATCATCTTCTTCAACTTCTGCCGTCAAG
>JACEFZ010026649.1:47500-70000 GCA_014155875.1 Cepaea nemoralis
TTCGAGATTCTACAACATCAACAACAACAACAACAACAACAACAACAACAACAACAACAACAACAACACACAGCATGCCATCAAATCATGCATTTCTTATCACACACGGGGGTGTTGAATGTACTACAACAAAAATAAACTGTACAAAAACATGCCTTTCTTATCAAACAATATTGACATAAGCCTGGGTCATTGACATTGAGTTGAGTGACCGGGCATGAGAAAGAATGGAGATGAAAGTGGGGGACAGTAAAGTGACTGACCTGGCTATGAGAAAACAGCCAGTCTTGAGAAATAATGGGAAGGGTGAGTGTGGACCCCAGGGGATGGGGGAAGGACAGTTTAGTTTTGTGTGAAGTCAAGGGACTTCAGGACAGTCAATGTGTAGATGCCGAACTGGTCGGTATTCTAAGGAGAAGCGGAGTTAGAGATCTCCGTGTTGTGTTGTTCTCCTAGTTGTGAAGACAGGCCTGAACCAGAGTGGGTTCTATAGGGAGTGAGGGCCAAAACCCAGAGTGGGTTGCATAGTTGAGCAGTGGCTCCGACCCAATGTGTGGGTTGTATTGTAGGCGATCCAGCCGTGGATAGTAGCTGGATTAGCTGTCTTGTGGATTTGATATGAAGCAGACTTGAGAAGGCATTGATGTGTGCTGGTTAAATTGTGAGGAGGATATTTATAGTCTATGGATTACATTAGTTTCTGGATATATAACATATGTTCCGTGAGTCTGTGTTATTTCTGTAATAAAGGATTATGTGCGCCAACTGAATCTTGTTTAATGACTGGTGAATATGCACTGCGGGGGTGAGTTATATTGCAAGACAGTTAGATATCTCCATTGACACACCATGAGTATCGTTACCTAGACAACGACCATCACACGACAATATCATGAACATATCATCGTAAGAACTTCGTGATATTATCATCAAGAACGACGTGTGACAATCTGGGGTCTCCTCCGGTCAAGGACGACGGGGATATATTGATCATCTGGGAGCTCGTCGCTTAGTAAGGAGTATCTGGAAGGCTACGTACGGTCAAGAACAATTATAGACATTGTTGTCATTCTGAGATATTTGTGGGCTCTTCGCTGAAGAGAGGAGTTATTATCTGTGACGTCGTTCCATCAATTTAGACAGTACTGCGTCAAGAGATTAACAGCAACTCTTTTGTGTGTGTAAGACGCCACATCGAAGAAAAACTGTCAGCGCGCGGGGAAGATACGCGGCAGAAATCACAAGCGAACAGTCAGTTCACGTCAAGTTCACTACAGGTGAATTGGATACCAACCATATCGCTGAAGCGAGAGGGGGGTGTCAGAGATTTAACGCAGCACAGATCAACCGGCAGAGTCGATTGCAGTGACAGGGGTGTCTAGTCACAAACAGCACGGAATGTCGGGTTGAGAGGCCAGGCGCAGGGGTTTATAGGTGAGACAGAAGTGCTAGCGGACAGCACAGGTAAATGTCGCGGGGACAAAACGGTGTTTGCAACAAGTGCGGTCAGTCCTAGTGTGTGTGTGTTTGACAGGACAGGATTGAACCAAAGATTGAAGACAGCGAGCAATTTCGTCACAACATCCTGTGCGTGGTGAGAAGTTTGTGTGTGTGTGTGCGAGGGAACGCACTGTGTTGTCGCAAGTTGACTGGTCAAGATTTTTCGACGCAGTTAATAGGACGGGTGGAGACACCAGCGTCCAGGTACGGGGGAAAGTTACGTTAACCCCTACCACAGCCGTGCTAGGGCAGCAGTGGAAAGTGTGATTTTCCACGGAGTTAATAGAGCAGCCGTGTCGGGGCTGAGAGGTTGGGTGGAAAGTGTTTTTTATATGACGGAAAAGTGTCCGGTCATTTTACAGACAATCAGTGTGGATTATTGTGACAAAGAAGACTGAGGTACTGACTTGAGGTGTCCGGCAAGGTCAAGGTTGGGGACAGTGGAAAGTTACTGGGATTTTCCACAGGAGATCTGGATAAACAAGGTTGTTTTGAAAGAAAGCCAGACTTGATGTTTCTTCTTTGTTCAAGCCTTTGTCATCATTATTCTGTTATGAGCAAACAGTTTTAACTTATCGTCATCGCAACCATGGTCGTATTTCTTAGCCAATAAGGATCTATATATCCAAGTTTAAAGCGCTGAACATTGGCTGCCATTCTCTTTTTCTTTTGGTGAATCTTGTCGGGTAACGGCAATCCATAACATTTATGATACAGCAAAGCGCCATCTCCGCAACGAAAGTAACAACATATCGAAAGAACACTTTGGATTATTACTGTGGTGTCACCACGTCCAGAGAAAGTACAATAACGTTACGGACTGTGTCGAGACAGAACAGTTTGGATATCACTATCATCTTCAACTTTTGTCGACAGTTGGAACTTGTGATCACCACGTGAATTCAGGAACCACTCAACAAATCAATCAGTCATTTTGAAATCTAGTGTCGTAGACATTTCCAGCGGATTGCGAATAACTATTAACACGAACAAAATAAGAACTTTTGGCGACGGATTATAAGTACAGATTTATCGGGCAACCAGTTGGACATTATGTTGCTCTCATGGTCTTAACTGTCGTTATCGTTTGTGGACTTATATATATATGTATATGTTTTACATGTAGTTGTTGATAGGCACTGTTTGCGATCTCTACATCAGGATAGGCTTTGCAAAACGTGGATATTTTCTGGTGCTTAAGATATTTTTTGTAAGGAAAACGTTAATGAGTTAACGTGTCGTGCAGTGGCATTGGAGTCCTATCTAATATCTATAGACGTGTTGTCTGACGTCACAGCTGTGTATATTTTGAAGATATATTTTTTTCTTCGTTCTTTTCGTTATATTTACATATGATATTTGTTGTGGTCGGATATATGTTATTATTGTGATCTTTGTCCTTTCTGCTGTCTAGTGGTCTTTGTCAGTTTATATTTATATATTACGCGCACTGTGGGTGTCCCTACACAAGCTTGTGGTTGTTACTGTAGTTTATTTCTTTGTGATCACCGTCTCCGTGTACTTGGCTTGTGAGTCTAATGGTTTTATAGAAAACACTTAGTGTTATCATCCATTTGTTTGTATATGTATTTATATGTATGTTTAACAATATTTCCAGAAATGTTATACAACTATGTGTTATAGAAATATGCGAGGGATTAGGGAGGATATTTTCCCTCACTACCTAGTGCTTGTAGAGTGACTGGGTGAGTACAGGGTGATATTTTAGCACTACAATTTACGTACACAGGGAGTGGAGGTGTACTTAGGGAGGGCACACAAAGACTAGTAGCAGAGTCGTCACATTTATAGTTGGTTGACAGACAGCAACGTATCCACAAGTACAAGATGCCTACTTTAATGGAATATATTGAAGCAGGTGAACGAATAGGCCTGAAAGGTAAAGAGTTACAGGAGTATGCAGAAGCAAAAGAACAAAAACAGACGGAAAGAGAGGAGAGGCATAATGAACGCGAGGCAAAACGTCTACAGGAAGAGACACAAGTAAAACTAGCTGAAATGGAAAACAAGCGTCTACAGGAAGTAAAGTTAGCTGAAATGGAAAACAAGCGTCTACAGGAAGAGAAAGAGACACAAGTGAAACTACAAATGGAACAACTAGAACTTGAAAAATTAAAACAAACAAATGCCGTGGAAATTGAGAAAGAGAAGATTAAGATGGAAGCTGAAATTGCACTCAGAAAACTAGAACTATCTTCGAAGGGTCAAAGTGAGGAAAGCAGAAGACCGTCGCAGTCGTCACAGAGATTAAAACTGCCATATTTTACAGGACCGAGACCAACCTTGAAATATTATTTGGCCAGATTTCGAAGCAAGTGCGAAAAGCTTTAGGCATTCCAGAGAAACGAGTATGCGATGCGACTTGGCGAGTTTCTTACGGGTAAGGCATCTAGACACCATGTTCAATTTACCTGTAGAAGAAAGAAACAACTACACTATCTTACGTCAACGTTTGCTGACAAAGTTCCAACTATCTGAACATGGATATAGAACAAAGTTTAGACAGTTAGTGCCAGAGACAAATCAAGATTTCACAGACTTTGTTAACACAGTAAAGAATACATTTAACAAATGGATGGAGCTCGCAGAAGTAGGGAAAGATTTTAATAAATTAGTAGATTTAGTGTTAAGAGACAAAGGTATTAGCTTCATGTAATACCAATTTAGTGGCGTTCTTTGAGGAACGTAAGCCAAAGGACATAGACACAATGTCTCAGTTAGGGCAAAATTACATGACTGCACATCCTAACGTATCTATTGGGAAACTAATGAGTGAGGAAATAGTCTGTGCAGCGTACACTAAACAGGACCAGAATCCAGTCATCAGACCAAGGGCGAAAAGTGTGGATTCAGCACAGAAAGGTGAGCAGCAAGAACTTCAAGATAATGGTTTCCGAGGAAACAATGTTGGTAGAGTAGGACGGTACCCATATAGAAGAGGGAACTTCCAGAGACGTCCAAATTATGCCGGATGTTGGAATTGTGGGAGCTGGAGACACAAGGCAGCGGAGTGTGACGTGCAGCCAGCCAGTGAGCCAACAAGTAACGCAAGGAAGGAGATCACTTGTTTCAAATGTGGAAGGAAGGGGCATATCAGCCATCAATGTAGGATGAGAGAAACAGAGCACTCAAATGCAGCGCAAGTAATTGAGACGCTGAACAATGAAGATTGTAGTGGGTGCAAACCTCTTTTTGAAAAAGACAGTCAGCCAGTCCTAATATGTGGTCACACAGTTAAAGCAGGATCAGCAGTACATGAAGGAGGAAGTCTGAAGATGCATCAGGGATTTGTCAATGATAGACCAGCGTTAACAATTAGGGATTCCGGATGTACGTCTATCGGAGTGAGGAGAAGTTTAATAGATCCCTCGGATTATACAGGGAAAAAGATTAGATGCATAACATTCAACGGCACAGTAGAGTTCTACCCATTAGCCATAATAACAGTAAAAACACCATATATCACTGGAAGAGTGACAGCGTGTGTTTTGGACTGATTTGATCATAGGAAATGTTATAGGAGTTAAAGATTGTACAGAAGAGGAAGTAGTTTATTGGGACCAAACATATAGTGTAAGCAGTAATGAGGTAGTTACCACAAGAGAACCTAAATTAGAGAGTATAGCTGAGGTAGAAGAGGCACTTGAAGTAGACACAGGAACTCAGGACAAGGATAGTACAGCTGAGCAGATGAGAATGGATCCCAAATATAGTGCTAGTGATCCCAGAGACAAGATACTACTCTGAACAAATGTTCCCAAGGGTGTAGGAGAGTAGAACATAGGCAGTCAAAGAAAGGTAGATGGTGCTTCGAGAGGAAGAACAATGTTCTCACTCGCAGGTTTTCAGATAGTGGAACTGCACGTGGGCAAGGAGCAGTACCTTTAGCACATAGAGACCGATATACTAGAACAGCTCAGGATAGTGCATGTGCAGGGCACATAGGCATAAGGCGTATGCAGCAGAAAGCAAGGTGCCAGGTATATGGGCCAAGATTGAATAAAGAGTTCAGACTAAACAGAGACTCAAGTGTAACGGTGCAATATGCAGATAGGAAAGTTGAGTCAGGTCAAAAGAGTGTTCGCGACATTACTGACCCAGGGCTAGGGATAGCAAACAGATGTAATTGTAGAGGTACCATGAGTCATGGGTACATGAAAGGTAGACACAGCATCGACAGGAATCAGAGGAGGGTTAATGCAAGAACAGAACCACCTGATATAGGGTCGGTACACAAATAGTATTGTGTGGTCGTGAAGTAGTAAGAGACCTGTGGGTACATAAGTATAATGCTTTCCTATGATGTATTATTATCATGTGATGTATTAGTTCATGCTTTGGTACACAAGATAGAAAGATGGTTGTATTTATGTGTGAGGAATACAGGAGTGTACTATGAGCATTTGATGTATTATGTAGGGTGGTAGCTAGAGTAAGGTGCAGCCATACTTAGGGCTACCCAGGCAATATGTCTGGGTCACATGTTTAGTAAGTTTTAGTCTCCCAATATTTGAAAACGAAGTTTTCTTTTAAGAGGGGGGTGATGACATAAGCCTGGGTCATTGACAATGAGTTGAGTGACCGGGCATGAGAAAGAATGGAGATGAAAGTGGGAGACAGTAAAGTGACTGACCTGGCTATGAGAAAACAGCCAGTCCTGAGAAATAATGGGAAGGGTGAGTGTGGACCCCAGGGGATGGGGGAAGGACAGTTTAGTTTTGTGTGAAGTCAAGGGACTTCAGGACAGTTAATGTGTAGATGCCGAACTGGTCGGTATTCTAAGGAGAAGCGGAGTTAGAGATCTCCGTGTTGTGTTGTTCTCCTAGTTGTGAAGACAGGCCTGAACCAGAGTGGGTTCTATAGGGAGTGAGGGCCAAAACCCAGAGTGGGTTGCATAGTTGAGCAGTGGCTCCGACCCAATGTGTGGGTTGTATTGTAGGAGATCCAGCCGTGGATAGTAGCTGGATTACCTGTCTTGTGGATTTGATATGAAGCAGGCTTGAGAAGGCATTGATGTGTGCTGGTTAAATTGTGAGGAGGATATTTATAGTCTATGGATTACATTGTTTCTGGATATATACATATGTTCCGTGAGTCTGTGTTATTTCTGTAATAAAGGATTATGTGCGCCAACTGAATCTTGTTTAATGACTGGTGAATATGCACTGCGGGGGTGAGTTATATTGCAAGACAGTTAGATATCTCCATTGACACACCATGAGTATCGTTACCTAGACAACGACCATCACACGACAATATCATGAACATATCATCGTAAGAACTTCGTGATATTATCAGCAAGAACGACGTGTGACAAATATAATGTTCGTGGTTCTATAGTAACAACACATATCACATACCATAACATGCATTTATTTTACCAACCACTGCGATGTCCGAGGTTCTACAACATACCAAATCATGCATTTCGTATCAAACATTATGCTGTTCGAGGTTCTAAGGTTTATAAAAACATAAATTTTATTTTAAAAAACATTGGGTTGTCCAACGTTCTGCAGCTGTAGTACAACATACCAAAACATACATTTCTTTAAATCAAATGCTGAGATGTTTGCGGGTTTGCAACAACGCCCATATACCATAAATTAAATGTCTTATCAAACATGTGCATGTTAAAAATGTCACATCGGATGGATACAATAATCTGTGAATGTTAATAAACGGCAACAGTAAACAGAGACATAGGGACTCACAGAACTGATTCAATGGACCCAGCAGACGCACAAGTGTAGTGTAGACGGATCTGTCTTCCAGGGAGTGATCGTTGGACACCCATCCAAATATTGGCAAATTCCAGTGTGAGGCTAACATTGCCACACCTGCCATACCTGAAATACGGGAATAGCTGAACTATCAGCCACACATTCAAGAAATACAACCAGCAAGAATACTTCCACATTATCATAGTGATTATCCATTCCTTCGTACTGGTGGGGATCAAAGTTGGTCTTTTCGGCTGTCTTGTGTTTGTTTGTTTTTTCAGATAAGGAAATCCATTGTTGCCGACATATGTGGCCTAAGGGGTAGTGAACGCAATTTCGCAATCCCAACATACCGGGTTCTAAGTCAGCGGGCGATTCGGAGGCAGACCGCTTTGCTTTGATTTGCATAATGGTATGAGTGTCGACCTTCCAGAACAATGAAGACTATTGAACATTGCTTACAAAATTACTAAACGTAACATTTTCTAGAATAACACATTCACACACACAATGGATGGTATTTGATTGCGACATCTGGTAAAGAAAACGAAACTAACTTTCCTAAAAGCTATTCTTGGAAATTGTGTCAGGTCTTAGTTAGATATGACTGAGCTACTGTATAACAGTAGACGGTACTACCTGCTTTCTGTCAGCACCGAATGTTGGGCCCCCACCAAACCCGACACCCCACATTGTGCCAACGGCTTCGGGCGGAGGAGTGCAATTGGGAGGCTACAAGTGTTACCCTAGTGCGATGAAATGCAAAATAAAGACTAAGTGTCATAAAAGGGCAGACCAGGCCCTAAGCCTTGGTCGGCAACAGGTCTAGGATGGAAGCTCCGACATCATTGCTTTACTGATCCGGGTGCTTCTGCAGCTTGTCTTGTTCCAGACGTATTGGTTTTACTTTTCATGTGGAGTAAACTAGACAGGCCGAGAGAGGGATCATGCTGCATGAGCAACATATGGTCTCTAAATTCAACCCAAACTTTGTGTTATGGAGAGATATAACTCCATTTTACTACCGTCTGTCAAGACGGCAAGGTGCCAGTCAATAAGTGCCGATCAATTGCCATAATGTATAAATGTCATCTGACTACTTCTATAGGTTCGTGGATTTCACGGTATTTTCATTCTCTTTGAGTAATTTCCGCCTCAATGCTCATCACACAAGAATCTGTCCAACAAGCTGACATTACATTCTTTGACTTGTAGTCCTTGCAGTATGGCGTTGGTGATCACGTCTGTCCACAGATGTCGGTTTCATGTAGTGTCAATAATTTGTGATACCAGTGTTCCTCCTTTTCATGACTTTCTACTTGCTAACATCTTCTCTCTCGGTTTCTCTCTGACGTCTCTTCCCCTCCAAATTTCCTGTTGCGACATTCCGTATCTGCCATGAGATTATATACAGTAGTTTTCCCTCTGCAATCTCTATAATGTGATATATAATACAACATGTCTGCTACTATATTAACAACTTTAAGGTTACAGCTGTGACACAACCCTACTTTCCATTTTCCCTCATCCATTTTTATTTGGTCCAAACATATTGTTTGTTTGGCACTGAATCTATTTTTTTTTTTTAAAAACACAGTCGTAATAATTGACAAATAAACGGGAACTTGTCAACACATGAAACAAGGTGTTAGACAAGGCTGTACACTATCACTTAGACCCGGTTATACAATATCACCAGATCTGTTTAAGCTGTCAAGCGACATAATAATGAGATTCAACAAGACATGAGAGGAATATCAATTAGTGGGCATGACGTAAACATCCTGCCATATGCTGATGTCACGGCTGTGATCACTGACAATGAAACGCGGTTATAGGAAATTATATAATTGCAAAAGAAAATCCAAGCCAAGATAAAAACCTGAATAACAGAATGACTGATTCGCTGATTCAAGATTGGACATCGTAACATTCCGAGCAAACCCAAGTATGCTCTATCTTCTGCAAAAATATAGCAAAGTGTAGATGTTAATTGTGAATAACAGAAAAACAGGAGTAATGGTAACTATGGAGACTCAGATGCCATGTCATGAAGAGAACTATGATAAGATCTATTGAATGGAGACGATAGTTTAGTTCTCTTCGTGACATGGCATCAGTGCTGATCACGCGAGAATATGTCCAGCGAGTCAACATTACATTCTTCGACTTGTAGTCCTTGTTAGCTTCCCAAAAGCAACATCAAAGTTAATGTTACATGTTAATTCCATATCCTCTACAGGACGTCGCAGTCAACCTAAAAATTTTTTGGCTGTTTGTGATTTCTTGTTTACGTTCATTAGTTTGCCATTGCTTTCTGAATGACTGGCACCCATACCCTTTTTTGTTTAATTAACGCCAGTAAAAGGCGGTCTGCTGCCAAATCACCCGCAGCAGTGTTTCGGAAGCTTTAAGCGGGATCACGAACTGCGTCCGTAACTCCTTCGCCACAGAGATGGAGAAGTAATAGCATTAGATAATACAGGGTGTATTTTTAATGACTGTACAGTGTTTGGAAATATTCCAGGTCCAAGTTTTGTATTCACCTTCTGTAAAGTTCATGCAACATAATACGTCAATACAAAACTTGGACCGGCAATATTTTCAAACACTGCACAGTCATTAAAATTACACCCTATACCTGAGATTGGTATTTTCCCTGTTGGCATTGACAGAAGGGTGTCTCCGATTACTTTGTTGATTTTTTCTGTCTAGATTAGGCAATGGGATTACTTACAGTCTTTGCCACTACACGTTCTAAGTCGTACTTGTTGTTGATACCAGTCAAGATCAGCTATCTACTTTTGATAGCTCAATGCTCGTCTTATGAAGGTGAAGTTTCTGTCCCTCCTGCATTACACGATAACAACGGGAAAGTTGGTGGGAAAGATACGTAGTGGGAGACCGAGATAGAAGATGCTAGAATGTTTGACATCATGGCATGGAAGCATATTGGTATCAGAAATGATCATGAATATACAGGACAGATGGCTGTGGAAAGACATAATGACCAACATCACAATTAGTTTAAGAAAAAGAAGAAAAGAAACCGCATTATTACTATAATGATTAAAACTATAATGTGCTAATGAAATCTCAGAAATATTTCTATCACAGGATATACTCTAAAGTAGCTCTTCGTGGAAACATGACGACGACTTCGTGCAAAACATATCATCCAATAAAATTTCCATAGCAGCTCAAAGAAGGGGCTATAAATCTGCTGTTATTTTCATACCGGATATGAGGACTGGTCGATGAACTAATATCTTTTGTCCCATTATTCTGACAGATGCATTTGTCACGCCCGACAGATTTGTCCCTATAGACAGGTAACATTCTTTGGGACATATATTTATGTGATATATTGTCGTTGTGGGTGCGAATACTCTATAAAGACTTAGAACCATCTGGAAAATATGTACGCATTTTGGAGTGAATTAAATGTATTGCCGAAATGTGCAATTAAAGTACAGGACGTTATTTTGGGGCAAGTGGAGATATACAAATATATCGGCGCATGGATAACATCAGATGGAAGATGTATCACTGAGATAAATAACAGAAAAGGGCAAGCAAAAGCTGCATTCCATCAAATGAAAACTTTTTGTGTAAAATGTCACTGTCCTTGAAAGTTAGAAACAGAGTTCTTGCATATTACATAGAACAGTTTTAACATACGGTTGCGAATCCTGGACAATTAGTAAACAGTTGAAAAAAAATCCATGAAAGCCTTGGAGATGTGGTTTTATAGAAGAATGCTGAAAAGTAACCGAACAGCCAAAGTCAGCAAGCAGGACGTTTTAAGGGAAACTGAGTCGCAAAGACAACTTAATCACAAACATCAGAAAGAGCCAGTCGTCATTTTTTTTTTCACGTTATGAAAAGACCAAAATTGGAACATGTGACAACCGGAAGTTTGCGGAAAGAGAGATACAGGAAGACAGCATGAGAAGATTCTTGAGCCTTGTGTCAAGGCACAGAAAGGAGTCAACACACGGATTGATCTATGACGTCGAAGACCGCAATTTCTGGAGAGGCATGATCTCCCACGCCATCCGGCAAGGCACTGGATGATGGTGATATAAAGGGAGAAGGGGGTCTTTATGGCGAAGTGGTTAAACAGTCTGCCTGGTGCTTTGATGGTCGTTGGTTTGTTTTCGGACAGGACTGTGTCGTTCAAACCATGATTGCTATTTTGTTTCCGGGGACTCGCAGAGGATCATTGCTGAAGCTACGGAAGTCGCGCTTTGTACGATGCCCAAGGCAGTTGGCTTTATGCTCTCTGGAGACAGACCGAGTCAGGTACGGTAAACCTGATACAATGAAGTCGAACTTCTCGACTTCAACCTTTTAACCTGTAGGTAAAGGGCCGCTTTCTTCGCACTGTTATATCATCCTAAGTTGTCGAGTCTTCTCTTATAGATCACACATGAAGATTCTCAGCTCAGCACACGTGAACTCTATAGCAACAACGAAGATCCAGATGTCAGTATACCAGAATTACACATAAGCTGTCCAGTCTGCTCTTATAGATCACACATGGGGAATTGCAGCTCAGCACAAGTGAACTCGATAGCAAGAACGAAGATCCAGATGTCAGTATACCAGAATTACACATGCTGTGATTCTTTTATTGTGGGTAGGATTCCCAATTTTGAAATTTAGCATGGACAACTGCCTAGCCTGACTATCCTTGTAGATTTCCTACTCGTCATCATCATGTGCCCTGATAGCTGGCGTAGGCGATCATGTCTTTCTACATATCTCTGTATTTGATGTTTTGGATCAACTCTGCTGATAATAATCCTCCAGGCAACCGTCTCAGTCCTCCCAGCATTATTTCTCTTCGTCTACCTTTGCTTCTTTTCCCATTGATCTGTCCAGTTGTCACTGTGTTCTTCAACGCCCCTTACTGCTGGTTTTTTTTTAACATTCATAATGTGCACACTGAATATTTTTTTACCTTACCCGAGAAGAGTATACGTTCTAGCCACTATACCAGGAGTTGGGGAGAGTATATCATACAAGTCTTATTTTGCCATAGTGCATACCGTCCTCACCGAGAAACAAACCCAGTCTTGTCGAGCTAGAGACGGAGTCGAGCCTCTAATCGACTCCTCCCCCGCACACAGAGTGTAGTGACGATTGCGTATAACTGATCATCCAGTCAAATTTGAACCACATTTGTTGTTATAGCAATAATAATAATAATAATAATAATAATAATAATAAGTCTTTATTTTCAAAGGGTTCAGAATTGGGCACGCAGGCCCGTCTGACATTCTGCCCTTCTTCTCTATTTCCTCTCATACATTCTTTCATTCAACATCACTTATGAAGCAACTTTTGACAACAAAAGAACATTAAAACGCATGAAAAATAATCAATAACAAATGACTCACTGAGGCAGTGTTTAACATGGGCATTATAAATACCTAAGGAGGGTGTAACGTGCCATACATAAGGGAATGTTTTTCGGCTAGTTGTCGTTTGAGATAAGTTACCATTATTGTCTTTTTGTGTTATTTGTTATGGGGGCATGTAGTCTGTACTAAGGTAGTGTTCAAACAGGTTGTGAATGTATGAATCATGATTGGTGGTGTCTTTGATTTCTTGTGGAAGATTGTTCCACAACTGAGCGGCAGAGTATGCTAAGCTTGTTTTATATAAGTCTATCCTAGGTTTAGGGACATGAAGTATATTTAGTCGTTCGCTATGTCTAGCGTTATATTTAAACAATGGCCAAAGGTAGCTTGGAGCATTTTGAAATAGGATTTTGTGAATTAGTTTGGTCTTATTAAAAAGCAGGCGCTTGTGGAGTGGCAGTAACCGGAGACGTTTATATAGGTTAGAATTGTCGGTAAGCTTTTCACCATTAATTAAACGCACTGCCCTTTTCTGGAGTGAATATAGGCGTTTTGTTATTGATTTGGCACTGGAAGAAGAGGCTATTATTTGTTAAATATATATAAGAAAGACCAAGCGTATATATGTATTATTTGCTGTATAGGGGTAACAAGGTAAAACACCCTGTTTCCATGCCATCCTGGCTTATTGAAGATGTGAAGTCCATATTGGATGAATCACCAAAACAAAAACAAGAAGTAGACGGCAAGTTTTACTAGAACACGATCACAAGCAACAAAATGGACATTGCGCCCAAAACCTTTGCCAGCGCACAAACAACAAACACACACCGATGTAACCACATGAAAAACATTACAAGAAAATATAAATATAAAAGTTAGTCATCTGTATCCTTGTTGTGGGCTGACCACGAGTCTCATTGCATCTGCAACTCACACCAAGTAATCCTCTTTAGACTTGTTCTTGATTGCTTGCATTTTACATCTAACATTGTTTACAGAGTACGATAGCCATTCTCACGAAAACTGTCTTTAGTAGCCTCTTAAAACTTGCAAGGTAAATTGCTCGTTACTCTTCGTTCGTTCGTTCGATCGTTGATACCCTTAAAGATCCCGGTAACAAACGGGTGGGAGTTCATGGCTCATATATTCTGGACCAATGGAAAGTCGATGGATGACGCGCTGTGTCCCCTAGGCGGATACGTACCTGGTGGAAATACTAACGGAAATTCGGGTAATAAACTTATTCAAGGGGATTAGGTAAGCCGTAGTACTCACCAGGGTTACAGGGAGGTCCAAGGATAAGATCCGGATCAAACTCTCGTCGTGCATCCACAGCGGCTGCCAGGGCATCTTTGGCAGTACATTTGGTGTCATACCACTTGACCCTGCAGACAATTAACAGCGTAATGGTAAATAAATCTGAGAAACAGCTTGTTGTTACACAGAAACATAGCAACACAGAAACAGCATGTTGTTACACAGAAACATAAAAACACAGAAACAACATGTCAATAAACAGAAACAGGAAAACTGCGTTGACATTGTCGACAATCAACTCACGCGCGACATAATCGTACGCATTTGAATCTCCTGTTAAGTACAGCTGGATGATAAACACCGACAACGACTAAAGCAAATAGGCATAAACGAGAAACATTCATTCATCGGGTGCCTGGGCAGAATATGAGTACTGAAATGGTATGGCTAATGCGGAACTAAGGGAAAGAACAAAACAGGTTCAAGCAAAACCAAGAGGAGATGTACGATTCAACATTGGAAAAACTTGATAATAATACAACTAGAAAAATCTTCTTCTGGAATGTGCATGGCAACAGAAATAGAGGACCATTTAAAAGCATGTAGAGAAGAGAATTAAAGATTGCGATGAGTAGTATATGGGGATGATATGTATATATGGGGATGATCTGCGGGAGTTGGCAAAATATAGGACTGCTTGGCGTTTAGGGCGTATATAAAAATGGGAGTTAAAGGACAGTAGAAGAACAAGTTATAAGAAGACAGATATTAGGGTTGTTTCTAAGAAGAACGAAATACCACTATATAATATACGTGTAGCTGGGAATATTCCTAAACAACTGAAGAGGTACAACTAACTTGAAACTGTCATAACATCTGATGGTAGGTGCTTCGGAGAGATAAGAACAAGAATCGCTATGGCAAAGGTAGTCTTTCGCAAAATAAAACACGCACTG
Organism: Cepaea nemoralis; assembly: GCA_014155875.1. Classification (NCBI taxonomy): domain Eukaryota; kingdom Metazoa; phylum Mollusca; class Gastropoda; order Stylommatophora; family Helicidae; genus Cepaea; species Cepaea nemoralis. The sequence continues at coordinate 62,330 of JACEFZ010026649.1, forward strand.
GCCGATTTTATTTTTTTTTAAAACATATCAGTCGTTACGAGAAAAATAGTGTTGAGGTGCTACATAGAGCCTATACTTTTGTATAGATGTGAAGAGTAGAATATGAGCAAACAGGCTGAAAAACATCTGATGGCTCTGGAAATGCGGTTTCTGAAGACGATGCAAAGAATACTACAGACAGACAGAAAAACCAATGATCAAGTTCTACAAGAAACAAATGAAAACTGTAAATTATAATATAAGTTCATTGTCTGCAATCAATAATGTATCATCTGCATATCTAATGGTGATTCCTCTCACATCTTCCTAAATTTCTAAACAACATTTCGCTGTATGAGGAAAACAGATCTGGAGACATTACACATGCATGTCTCGCACCTCTCTTAATAAGCTGATTGTGACTTACTTCATTATCAATCTTTATGACAGCCTGTTGTGTCCACTATATGTCATGTATTTGTCAGTGTTCAAGTGTTGTAGAATATCAGTGGTTTTTCTTCTTGGTCCAGAGTATTCTAAGAGTGTGCTCTGTGTTGAGTGTCTTGGGATATGCATAAGGTATAGAAGGGCTCATTGTAGATATTGTGTAAAATGGTTTGCATTCAATTAATATGTTCCTGCAGAAAAATGTAGACAGAACCGTAGTGTAGTGGCTATCTGCTTGCCCGATGGTCGCGAGTTTGGTAGCATCGAGGTGTACGATTTTTGTGTAATTGACCAGAGCTTGCAGATAGACCTGACCTGACTGGTACCTGGACCTGCCGTGGGATGTAAAGGTGACCGGTATTGTACTGACCACACCACCCACTAGTACACTATGCAGATTACACGATGCAGATGACTCAGTATTGGTGGCAGATCATGTACACGATCTACAACAGTTGTTGGACATTGTAGTAACGGAGAGTGTCATGAAAGGTCTCACCTTGAATACCAAGAATACAGTAACAATTGTCTTACCAAAGAAAAAAGTGGCAGCAAAACGTGAAATGGAACTAGAAGGAAACATTATAAACCAAGTGGATCATTTTAAATACCTAAGGGCAGTTATAACATCAGATGGAAGATGCACAACAGTGATAAAGAGCAGAATAAGGCAAGCAAAAGCTGCATTTAAGAAAATGAAGAATATCGGCAGATATGTTCACAGTCAATACAGGAGTGAGGCAGTGATGTGTGCTCTCTCCCCTGCTATTTAATATCTACATGGACAGAATATCCAAAGAAGCAAGTCTTGACAGAACAGATTCAGAAAATTTAGAACTCTTTACTCCAGATGAAACAATTGATCCACAAACGATCAGTGCCTGTTTTATAGCGACGAGGGCAGACAGCAAAATCATATTAATAATCTGAGTTCAACATGCAGGAGATACAATATAAGTATAAATACAGCCAAAATCGAATTAATGCGAGTTAGCAGATCGCCGAACCCACTAAGTATACAGATAAATAACACAACTCTGAAACAAATTAAAGAATTCAAATATCTTGGAAGTATGATGACAGAAGATGGCAGATTGGACAGAGAAATCGAAATCAGATCGTCCAAATATACCCATGTCCGCAAAACGACAGATAATAAACAGCATATTCACACCAACCCTATGCTACCAATCTCAAACCTGGACTTCATCCAAATTACACCTCGGCAAAATCAACACCTGCGAAATGAGATGCCTGAGGAAAGCTTCCAAGTTAACAATCCCAAACCGAGTAAGAAATGCTATTATCAGACAGACTATGGGATCAACACCTTGTGCCACATTTATTGAAAGACAGAAGATCAAGTGGTTTGGCCATGTCGTTAGAATGCAACACCAGCAACTACCATTACTTGCCTTACATCAAAGATCATCTGCGACGAGACCGCGAGGACGTCCAAGAAGAAAATGGATTGACGACATCAAAGACATTGTACAACCACACGGAATGATACTATTCAGTGCCGCCCACCGGGCACTGGAATGCAAATTATTCCTCTCCACAACGCTTGACGGCAGAAGTGGAAGATGATGATGATGATGATCGTGTGCAATACGTCACTATCACTAAATGTAAGAAAGAGAGTGCTGAAGTGCTATATAGAATCTGTTTTGCTGTATGGCAGTGAATCTTGGAATGTAAATGAACACATTAGAAAGAACTTGGAAGCAACAGAGATGTGGTTCCTGAGATGAATGTTGCGAATTCCTTGGAGTGCCAAAGTAACTAGCAACGATTGCCCGAAACAGGCTAATGAAACTAGAAAATTACATACAACTATAAGAATGAGACAAACAGCTTTCTTCGGTCATATGATGAGAAGAGAGGCATGTGAGAACATCGTGACAACTGGAAAGATCGAGGGGAAGAGAGGCAGAGGCAGACCAAGAGAAATTATTCTGGATGGATTGGGACGGTGGCATGGAGGAATATCAGCAGCAGAGCTGATCCAGGAAACACAGGACCGAGATCTATGGAGAGCCATGAACGCCTACGCCAGCTGCATGGCACTTGATAATGATGACCCACCTAGTGGTGATTGGTCTAGTGCTGATGGGTTTCGCACCATGTGCCCAGTATGTCTTAAGGTGCGTGAAAGGGTCCTTTACTTTTACTGTTTTAACGTAATGAGGTGGGAGTGGCCAGTTCATTTTATCTCACCCTTCTTTACCTTATATTCTCTTACAATTGTGACAGTTGTTATGTACTCATATGTATGTGTGTGCGTGTGTGCGTGCGTGCGTGTGTGTGTGTGTGTGCGTGCGCGCGTGTGTGTCAGAGCATGTGTGTGTTCGTGCGTGTGTGCGTGCGTGCGCGTGTGTGCGTGCGTGCGTGTGTGTGTGTGTCCCCGTCCAATCATACAAAACAAAATGTACAAATAACTCATGACATACCTCAGAGATATATTGGGCAAATGCTCTATTTCAACAATCTTAAGCGCAAATATAAGTGTATTGACAGAAGACTTGGCGCTAAATCCCATGCTACTGTCTTGTGGCGCGAGCCAGGCTATCCTCATTTCCTTGGGCTTCTGTTCTTGACTCATCAGAGACACTCCACCAATCACACACCAACACATTGTCCAGAAGATTATCCACTGGATGTTCATAAATGTAAGGCTAGACGTCACTGCTGGCATCATTAGATGGTGGAATGATATGGTCGCTGTGACCGGCCAGGTTAAAATCAAACGGATATCTTTGGCGTAAATTGAATTCTACGGTTCTTTATCACCAGCTGTACACAAATGAATTCACTATCATTATTTTTAACCTAAGTCTGTGGCGAATGGGTCACGGACGCAATTCGTAATCCCGCATACTGCTTTTGAAACACAACTGCGGGTAATTTGGAAGCAGACTGCCTTGTGTTGGTTTTCATACAATGTTATGAGTGCCGGTCGTTCAGGAAGCAATGGCAAACTTGTAAGCCTGCAATTTACTGAAAAATGCTATGCCAAAAGTAGGCTATAAAGAAAACTTAACACGTAAAGAAGGTAGCAAATCAACAATAGAAACGCCTGGTTGCAAAGTACTGTAATCAGATGTTCGAATCCCCTTCGAGGCATAGATTTATTTCAGTACTTGACCCGGTCTCCCAAGGCGATCTAGCCTAAAAATTGGTACCAGAAGATGCTACAGAAAGTGATCGGTCTATACAATCTGATGCAAACAACGTTACTAATGCGGATTCCATGTTTTTAATAGCCTGGGCTTTTAAGTCGTCCCAGCCTGAAATAGGTACCAGGAAATGTCTTTGGAGTAAAGACAACGGACGTGATACTGACGACATAAACCAATGGTCTATACAAAAATGGGACTAGCACCGTTGCCCAATGCTCCTTAAGGCCTGTGAAGAGGACTTTCACTGTAGTTGTACTTACTATACCCACTAGCCCTCGTGACGTGTATAGGGGTCCTATACTTGTTACAACTAAACGTAGGTGGCGAAACATATTTATGATCTATGAGCAGGTTCATTTTATAAAATGAACATGTTATGCAATAAATTCGTGTCTTTGGAGGTTAGATTCAGAACTCGTGTAAGTTTACATAGCATCAGTTTGAACATACGGCTGTGAACCCGGGACAATTCATAAACAAGCAATATACAAAATCCCCCAAATCAAAATTCACAGATATGGAGAACATTCCCTGGACAACCAAAATGAAATATGAAATTGTTTGACAGAGGCTAAGACAAAAAGGCAACTGGAGGTTAGCGTGAGAGACTGGATACGAGCGCTCGCTCGTTAACTTCCGGTTTGCTGATTGCGAGGTAGCAAGTTCAACCCCTACGCCGGTCATTTGGACGAACATGTTGACTTCTCGTCCTTGACTTGGGGACGTAACTTACAAGTACCCCAGTAGTTGGAATGGGTTTGCCTGATGACGGAAGACAATGGTTATAGGGAAAGCTAATTCACACGAAAAAATCAGCACTGGAAATAGTAGCACGTTTATGGACTACGCTTGAGTACTAAGCGAGCAAACGACAAACAAATTTTAATGTACAAAAAAAAAAAAAAAAAAAATAAGGGCAACTTATGACAAAAATCAGAGAGAGAGTTGACATTTCAGCTAAAATATGAACAGAAGAAAGAAATCCTGAAAATGTGACAACATGTAAGATTTGTAGACAGAGATTGAAGAAGGCAACGAAGGAACATTCTTTGAACCTTGTGAGCAGAAAATGATACATGCTTTTAGAAATCGCATGAAGTGGAGATTTATGATAGCCCACGCCAGTCTACTAGGCATTTGATGATGATGATGATGATGATGATGATGATGATGATGATGATGATGATGATGATGATGATGATGATGATGATGATGATGATGATGATGATGATGATGATGATGATGATACTATCTAACAGGCATAGACAAATGTATACTATAAGTTTGTCGTTGTGACACTCTTGCTAACTAAGAGAGAGGGTGGGGATTGAATTTCCAAGATTGGAATTTTGATTACCAGTAAAGTTATGTGGTCAATGTATCCTTGTAACTTGTGTACATACACTTGTTTCAAGTAGCAAAAGGCCACGATGACAAGAGTTGGTCATCATCATTATATGCCATGCGGATTAGCGTAGACGGTTATGGTATCATCACATACGATCACCAGTCTATTATAAGATGCGTGTTCATATCTCGATTATACCATGTATCCAAGTTATCCTTGTATTTATTTCTTTGTCTTCCACTTTACCTTCCACTTGAGTGCCCTATAAATCTTAACTGTCGATTAGGCCACCTCACTATGCTATGACCTACGAGTATTTATGAAAGCATAATATCGCACACCCATAATGCAGTATCAACATTAGACGTGTTTCTGTTTAAGTTGGTAACTAAAAGAATATGTCAGAATTAAATCCCCACAGACCTGAAGAGTTGTGTCGTTCCTGTCCTTCTGTATGAACGATTATGTAAGACAGTGGGTAACGCAATGGTGAAGACACTAGAGATGTTATTTTTTGTTTTTTTTAGAAGAATGTTTACAATTACGTGGATTGGGAAGATAACAAACTCTAGGACTTTGAAAGTTACCGGTTTTGCAGAAGAATTTATGGAACACATTAACAGAAAAGGTGGAATCGATAAATACGTTTAAAAGGGGAAAACACAGGACTAAAGTAGTGGGTTATAGCAGCTCTAGATTTCATCAGAAAACAGCAAGTTAAATGATTTTACTATATAACTAGTCTAGCAACTAACAATATACCTCAACAAGCAATGATGTACAGACCAAATGGAACCAGAAGAAGAGGCCGACCATGTAAACGATAGACAGAGGGAATAAAAGAGTCCTGGGAATATCGATATGAAGCCCATAAACGGGCACGCTTACGCTGTTTATGCTTCACTTCGACACCGCAAGGTACAAGAGAATCCTGATGAGATGATAAGATGATGAGATGAGATGATGAGATGAGGGGGAAAACTACACTAGAAAGGTTAGAGTAAAACTGAGACAGGTGTAAGTGGAAAGATTGCTGGTAAACAACACATAATATATGAGACACCAACTTCATCAAAATATTAAACGACAGAGAGGGTTGGATAGTCATTTTTGCCAATGCCAGCTCCAGATCAGTAGAAGTCCCACGAGAAACTGGACGATGTCCAGAAAAAAGGATGCATACCATGGCTTGGCATTAGCATGTATTATTAAAGGTGGTAAAAATGTCCACAAGTCTACAAACTCCACAAGCATTCAACAACCGACATGAGTGCAGCAGAACAAGATGAGCACCAAGTAAGAGTTGGATTAAAGGCTTTTGGAAAACGCTTCATAACAATGAACAGGAACTGTTGCGCATATAGTCCAGGCGAGAAAACCGCGATGTCACCAATACGACACATGAGACAACACTGTGTGTGAACCGACAACAAGGGATGATTAATGGTGACGTCTGATGATTTAAGGCTAGGATCTTCCTTGGCTACCGGGTTTTGAATGCGGGATGTTTCGGGGAATATTTGGGCGCGTCAAAACAATTTAAATTAAAATAACCGTCAGCGCGTGTACAAACATGCAGTGACTGTTATCAAATTTAATACATTCAGATTTTGGGTAGGTAGATTGAGTCAGGGAGACAAAGAAGAGTATGCTCAGGAACTAACTATACTGTTTCATACCAAGGGAAGGTAAAAGAAAGATGGGAGAGAACCATGGGACTTGATACAGAGGTCATGAAATTAATGGACTTGTGCTGCAGGGATGAGGAAAATACATTTTGGTAAACATAATTGCAAGTTGGATTAAACCGAAAAATAAAACGAACAAACAAACAAACAAAAGAAGAAGAATAACAAGAACAATCAACATCATCAATCCTCCTGTAATCTGGAGTAAGCAATCATGTCTCTCCAAGGATCTTAGTCTTTGGTGTTCTAGATCGACTCTGGTGCTGATATTCCTCCATGCCACCGTCTCAGTTAATCCAGTATCATTACACTTGATCTGCTTCTACCTCTCTTCCCCTTGATCTTTCCTGCTGTCACGATGTTCTCCAATGCCTCTCTTCTCATCACATGACCAAAGAAATCTGTTTGTCTCTTTCTTATTGTTGTATATAATGTTCAAATTTCATTAGCCTATTTCGGGGAGTCGTTGTTAGTTACTATGGCAGTCCGAGGAATTCGCAGCATTCGTCTCAGGAACCACATCTCTATTCGTTCTGAGATTTTTCCAGTTTGTTCATTTACATTCCAAGATTCACTCCAATATAGCAAAACAGATTCTGTATAGCACTTCAGCATTCTCTGTCTTACATTCAATAATAGTGGCTTATTGCATAAGATATTCTTCATTTTCTGAAATGCAGCTTTTGCTTGTACTATACTTTTCTTAATCTTTCAAAAACCTACAAGCGCTTGGAATCAGCAACTGGCAAGAGAAGGTCAACCAGAGAGGCGAATGGAGACGGCTTGTATCTGCTGCAAAGAACCTCAATGGCTCGGAATGCTGAAGAAGAAGAAGAAGTATTTGTTCTTCGAATAATGGCTATGTTATCGTTGAAGATCACTTTCATAGTACACGTTTATAATGAAATATGTTCCATTCTCACATTCCTGACCTCTCATTGATCTCTCTCACTATTACTGTGGCCACTATATAACCTGTTACGATGGCTGGTATATATTCTCTACTTCTTTCCTCTACATCTATGGT
>JACEFZ010026650.1:0-52500 GCA_014155875.1 Cepaea nemoralis
TCGCCCCAGGACGCTCGACGAGGACGCGTTCAATAGGTCTGGCAAGTATATAACCCGGCCCTGTTGACTTGGAAACACCTCTGGACCAACACATTCTATGAATGAAACATGAAAAACACTCGAAACATCTATTTATGAAACATGAACAATACTGAAACATTTATGAAAACATGAACAATACTGAACACATTATGAAAACATGAACAAACACTGAATCACATTTATGATAAACATGAACAACATTGTGAATCACAGTTAGAAAACAAAAAGAGAAAAAAATCAACAAATGACAATTACTGAACAATATATGAAAACATGAACAACACTGAGCAGCATTATGAAAACATGAAACAACAATGAAAATACATTTAACAAAACTATCTAATGAAGCAACAGTGAACAATTTATGAAAACATGAACAACAGTTTGAACAAATTTATTAAAACATGGAACAACAGAGCGAACACATTTATTGAAACTATGAACAACATGGTGAAAGCACATTTCATGAAAACATATAGAAAACAGTGAACAATTATGAAAAACTTGAACAACACTGAACACAGTTATGAAAACATGATTACAACATGTGAACACATTTAGTGAAACCATTATAGAAAAGCAGTGAACACAGTTATGAAAGAATATAACAATCTATGTGAACACATGCTATGAAACCTATGAACAGCAGTGAACACATTGATGAAAACATGAACAACAGTGATAAACATTTATGAAACATGAACAGCATCGTGAAAACATATGAAAACATGAACAAACATGTGAAACATTATATGAAAACAGAAAAACAGGGATACATTTATGCTTGCTTGACTTTCGCTTGGCTGGTTAGGAGGCTTGAGCGCCACGTCGAAGAGCTGTATGTCGATGAAGACATCTGTTGGTTCTGCAACATCAGTGTGATGTCATTACTAGGGACCTGAGTTTGCATGAGTATCCGCTTGTCCAGTCTGGCTTATGGTGTGCAAGACTGGTTGGTCCTCGCTCGTACAGAGACACCTCTCGGACTTCGGAGGAATCTGGCGATCCTATTGACTTTAGCCAGAGACCCCAAAGGAACTGGTGCCCAGGACGCTTATCGAAGGACGCGTCAATAGACTTGGCCAGTATATAACCCGGCCCTGGTGCCTTAGGAAAAACCCTCTGCTGCTCGAAGGGGGTCGGCGTCCCAAACACATTATGAAAACAGAAAAACACTGAACAACATTTATGGGAAAACGCAATGAAGACAATGTACTGAACAATTTATGAAAACTATGAACAATACTGAAACACATTTATGAAACATGAACAATACTGAACAACATTTATGAAAACGAGGAACAAACACTGAACACATTATGAAAACTATTGTAACAACACTGAAACACATTTATGATACACACACATATGTGAACAAACACTGAACACATTAGACAAGCATGAACAATACTGAAAAACATTTATGAAAACAGAGACTAATACTGAACACGTATTTGAATGAAAAAAGAACAATTTACTGAACACATTTATGAAACATGATTACAATAGCTGAACACATTATGAAATAACATGAACAACCACTTAACACATTTATGAAAACATGAACAATAAACTGAATACATTTATGAAAACAGAACAATACTGTAACACATTTATGAAAACATGAACACACTGAAAACACATTTATGAAAACATGAACAACAGTGAACACATTGATGAACACATGAACAATACTGAACACATTCTATGAAAACATGAACAACATGAACACAATTTATGAAAAACATGAACTAACACTGAAAACATTTATAAAAACATGAAACACCAGTGAACACATTTATGAAACATGAAACAACAGTGAACAAATTTATTAAAACATGACAACAGTGACACATTTATGAAAACATGAACAACAGTGAACAAATTTATGAAAACATGAACAACTGTGAACACATTTGAGAAAACATGAAACAACACTGAAAACCTTCATGAAAAATAAAAACATGAACAACAGTGAACACATTATATGAAAACATGAACAGCAGTGAACACATTTATGAAAGCATAAACAACAGTGAACCCATTTATGAAAACATGAACAGCAGTGAACACATTAATGAAAACATGAACAACAGTGAACACATTTATGAAACAGAACAGCAGTGAACACATTTATGAAAACATGAACAACAGTGAACACATTTATAGAAACATGAACAACAGATGAATACATTTATGTTGCTTGCTTGTGTTCGTTGGCTTGAGCTCCAACGCGAAGTCCTGTATGTCGGATGAAAGACATCCTGTGTCCAACATCAGTGTGATGTCATACAGGTACCTGAGGTTTGCATGAGTATCCGTAGGCCAATGTCGTGGCTTATTGGTGTGCAGACTGGTGGTTCCTCGCCGTACAGGCAGACACTCTCTGACTTCGGAGGAATCGGCGATCCTATTGACTTTAGCCCAGGACCCCAAAGGGACCTGTTGCCCAGGAACGCTCGACGAGGACGCGTCAATCGGTCTTGGCCAGTAGTATACCCGGCTCTAGGTGCCTTGGAAACACCTCTGTAGTCCTAAACGACATTTATGAAAACATGAACAACCTATGAACACATTTATGAAACATGAACAATCACTCGGAACCACATTTTATGAAACATGAAACAATACTGAACACATTGATGAAAACAGGACAATACTGAACACATTTATGAAAACAATGAACAACACTGAACACATTTATGAAACATGAACAACACACGGAATCACATTTATGAAAACATGAACTAACACTGAAGCACATTTATGAAAACATGAAACAACAGTGAACACATTTATGAAAACATGAACAGCAGTGAATCACATTTATGAAAGCATGAACACAGAACACATTTATGAAAACATGACAGCAGTGAACACAGTTATGAAAACATGAACAACATTGTGAACACATTTATGAAACATGAACAGCAGTGACACATTTATGAAAAAAATGAACAACAGTGAACACATTTTATGAAAACATGAACACAGTGAATACATTATGCTTGCTTGCTTGCTTGCTTGTGTTCGTTGGCTTGAGCTCCAACGCGAAGTCCTGTATGTCGGATGAAGACATCCTGTTGTCCAACATCAGTGTGATGTCATACAGGACCTGAGGTTTGCATGAGTATCCGTTGTCCCATGTCTGGCTTATTGGTGTGCAGACTGGTGGTTCCTCGCCGTACAGGCAGACACTCTCCTGACTTCGGAGGAATCGGCGATCCTATTGACTTTAGCCAGGACCCCAAAGGGACCTGTTGCCCAGGACGCTCGACGAGGACGCGTCAATAGGTCTTGGCCAGTATATAACCCGGCCCGGTGCCTTGGAAACACCTCTGCGTCCCAACATTTATGAAAACATGACACCACGGAACACATGTATGAAACATGAACAATACTGAACACATTTATGAAAACATGAACAATACTGAACACATTATGAAAACATGAACATAGCTGAACATTTATGAAAACATGAACAACACTGAACACATTTATGAAAACATGAACCAACACTGAACACATTTATGAAAACAGTGAACAACACTGAACACATTTATGAAAACATGAACAATACTGAACACATTTATGAAACATGAACAATACTGAACACATTTATGAAAACATGAACAATACTGAACACATTTATGAAAACATGAACAATACTGAACACATTTATGAAAACATGAAACAACACTGAACACATTTATGAAAACATGAACAATACTGAACACATTTATGAAAACATGAACAATACTGGAAACACATTTATGAAACATGAATCAACACTGAACACATTTATGAAAACATGAACAACACTGAACACATTTATGAAAACATGAACAACAGTGAACACATTTATGAAAACGATGAACAACAGTGAACACATTTATGAAAACATGAACAACACCTGAACACATTTATGCTTGCTTGCTTGCATTGCTTGTGTTCGTTGGCTTGAGCTTCAACGCGAAGTCCTGTATGTCGGATGAAGACATCCTGTTGTCCAACATCAGTGTGATGTCATACAGGACCTGAGGTTTGCATGAGTATCCGTTGTCCCATGTCTGGCTTATTGTGTGTGCAGACTGGTGGTTCCTCGCCGTACAGGCAGACACTCTCTGACTTCGGAGGAATCGGCGATCCTATTGACTTTAGCCAGGACCCACAAAGGGACCTGTTGCCCAGGACGCTCGACGAGGACGCGTCAATAGGTCTTGGCCAGTATATAACCCGGCCCTGGTGCCTTGGAAACACCTCTGCGTCCAACACATTTATGAAAACATGAACAACACTGAACACATTTATGAAAACATGAACAATACTGAATACATTTATGAAACATGAACAATACTGAACACATTTATGAAAACATGAACAACACTGAACACATTTATGAAAACATGAACAAACAGTGAACACATTTATGAAAACATGAACAATACTGAACACATTTATGAAAACATGAACAACACTGAACACATTTGATGAAAAACATGGAACAACACTGAAAACATTTAGAGAAACATGAACCAACAGTGAACACAATTTATGGAAAACATGAACAACAGTGAACAAATTTATTAAAACATGAACGAACGAAGTGGAACAAAATTTATAAAAACATGAACAACAGTGAACACATTTATGAAAACATGAACAACAGTGAACACAGTTAATGAAAAACATGAACAAAACACTGAACACATTTATGAAAACATGAAACAACAGTGACACACATTTATGAAAACATGAAACAGCAGTGAAACACATTATGAACAGCATGAACAACAGTGAACACATTATTGAAAACAATGAACAGCAGTGAACACATTTATGAAAACATGAACAACAAGTGAACAACTTTATGAAAAACATGAACAGCAGTGAACACATTTATAAAAACATGAAAAAAAAAAAACAACAGTGAACACATTTAGTGAAAACATGAACAACAGTGAACCATTTATTAAAACAATGAACAACAGTGAACACATTTATGAAAACATGACACCAGTGAACACATTTATGAAACATGAACAACAGTGAACACATTTATGAAAACATGAACAACACTGAACACATTTATGAAACATGAACAACAGTGAACACATTTATGAAACATGAACAGCAGTGAACACATTATGAAAGCATGAACAACAGTGAAGCACATTTATGAAAACATGAACAGCAGTGAACACATTTATGAAAACATGAACAACAGTGAACACATTTATGAAACATGAACAGCAGTGAACACATTTATGAAAACATGAACAACAGTGAACACATTTATGAAAACATGAACAACAGTGAATACATTTATGCTTGCTTGCTTGCTTGCTTGTGTTCGTTGGCTTGAGCTCCAACGCGAAGTCCTGTATGTCGGATGAAGACATCCTGTTGTCCAACATCAGTGTGATGTCATACAGGACCTGAGGTTTGCATGAGTATCCGTTGTCCCATGTCTGGCTTATTGGTGTGCAGACTGGTGGTTCCTCGCCGTACAGGCAGACACTCTCTGACTTCGGAGGAATCGGCGATCCTATTGACTTTAGCCAGGACCCCAAAGGGACCTGTTGCCCAGGACGCTCGACGAGGACGCGTCAATAGGTCTTGGCCAGTATATAACCCGGCCCTGGTGCCTTGGAACACCTCTGCGTCCCAACACATTTATGAAAACATGAACAACACTGAACACATTTATGAAAACATGAACAATACTGAACACATTTATGAAACATGAACAATACTGAATCACATTTATGAAAACATGAACAATACTGAACACATTTATGAAAACATGAACAACACTGAACACATTTATGAAAACATGAACAACACTGAACACATTTATGAAAACATGAACAACACTGAACACATTTATGAAAACATGAACAATACTGAACACAATTATGAAAACATGAACAATACTGAACACATTTATGAAAACATGAACAATTACTGAACACATTTATGAAAACATGAACAATACTGAACACATTTATGAAAACATGAACAACACTGAACACATTTATGAAAACATGAACAATACTGAACACATTTATGAAAACATGAACAATACTGAACACATTTATGAAAACATGAACAACACTGAACACATTTATGAAAACATGAACAACACTGAACACATTTATGAAAACATGAACAACAGTGAACACATTTATGAAAACATGAACAACAGTGAACACATTTATGAAAACATGAACAACATGTGAACACATTTATGAAAACATGAACAACAGTGAACATATTTATGAAACATGAACACAGTGAACACATTTATGAAAACATGAACAACACTGAACACATTTATGAAAACATGAACAACAGTGAACACATTTATGAAAACATGAACAGCAGTGGAACACATTTATGAAAGCATGAACAACAGTGAACACATTTATGAAAACATGAACAGCAGTGACACACATTTATGAAAACATGACTAACAGTGAACACATTTATGAAAACATGAACAGCAGTGAACACATTTATGAAAACATGAACAACAGTGAACACATTTATGAAAACATGAACACGTTGAACACATTTATGAAAACATGAACAGCAGTGACACATTTATGAAAACATGAACAAAGTGAACACATTTATGAAAACATGAACAAGCAGTGAACACATTATGAAACATGAACAACAGTGAACACATTTATGAAAACATGAACAACAGTGAACACATTTATGAAAACATGAACAACAGTGAACACATTTATGAAGAACATGAACAACACTGAACACATTTATGAAAACATGAACAACAGTGAACACATTTATGAAAACATGAACAGCAGTGAACACATTTATGAAAGCATGAACAACAGTGAAAACAATTTATGAAAACATGAACAGCAGTGAACACAGTTATGAAAACATGAACAACAGTGAACACATGTTATGAAACATGAACAGCAGTGAACACATTTATGAAAACATGAACAACAGTGAACACATTTATGAAAACATGAACAATACTGAACACATTTATGAAAACATGAACAACACTGAACACATTTATGAAAACATGAACAACAGTGAACACATTTATGAAAACATGAACAGCAGTGAACACATTTATGAAAGCATGAACAACAGTGAACACATTTATGAAAACATGAACAGCAGTGAACACATTTATGAAAACATGAACAACAGTGAACACATTTATGAAACTGAACAGCAGTGAACACATTTATGAAAACATGAACAACAGTGAACACATTTATGAAACAATGAACAACAGTGAATACATTTATGCTTGCTTGCTTGCTTGCTTGTGTTCGTTGGCTTGAGCTCCAACGCGAAGTCCTGTATGTCGGATGAAGACATCCTGTTGTCCAACATCAGTGTGATGTCATACAGGACCTGAGGTTTGCATGAGTATCCGTTGTCCCATGTCTGGCTTATTGGTGTGCAGACTGGTGGTTCCTCGCCGTACAGGCAGACACTCTCTGACTTCGGAGGAATCGGCGATCCTATTGACTTTAGCCAGGACCCCAAAGGGACCTGTTGCCCAGGACGCTCGACGAGGACGCGTCAATAGGTCTTGGCCAGTATATAACCCGGCCCTGGTGCCTTGGAAACACCTCTGCGTCCCCACAACATTTATGAAAACATGAACAACACTGAAACAATTTATGAAAACATGAACAATACTGAACACATTTATGAAAACATGAACAATACTGAACACATTTATGAAAACATGAACAATACTGAACACATTTATGAAAACATGAACAACACTGAACACATGTATGAAACATGAACAACACCTGAACACATTTATGGAAACATGACAACACTGAACACATTTATGAAAACATGAACAATACTGAACACAATTATGAAAACATGAACAACACTGAAAACATTTATAAAAACATGAACAACAGTGAACACATTTATGAAAACATGAACAACAGTGAACACATTTATTAAAACATGAACAACAGTGAACACATTTATGAAAACATGAACAACAGTGAAACACATTTATGAAAACATGAACAACAGTGAAGCACATTTATGAAAACATGAACAACACTGAACACATTTATGAAAACATGAACAACAGTGAACACATTTATGAAACATGAACAGCAGTGAACACATTTATGAAAGCATGAACAACAGTGAACACATTTATGAAAACATGAACAGCAGTGAACACATTTATGAAAACATGAACAACAGTGAACACATTTATGAAACATGAACAGCAGTGAACACATTTATGAAAACATGAACAACAGTGAACACATTTATGAAAACATGAACAACAGTGAATACATTTATGCTTGCTTGCTTGCTTGCTTGTGTTCGTTGGCTTGAGCTCCAACGCGAAGTCCTGTATGTCGGATGAAGACATCCTGTTGTCCAACATCAGTGTGATGTCATACAGGACCTGAGGTTTGCATGAGTATCCGTTGTCCCATGTCTGGCTTATTGGTGTGCAGACTGGTGGTTCCTCGCCGTACAGGCAGACACTCTCTGACTTCGGAGGAATCGGCGATCCTATTGACTTTAGCCAGGACCCCAAAGGGACCTGTTGCCCAGGACGCTCGACGAGGACGCGTCAATAGGTCTTGGCCAGTATATAACCCGGCCCTGGTGCCTTGGAAACACCTCTGCGTCCCAACACATTTATGAAAACATGAACAACACTGAACACATTTATGAAAACATGAACAATACTGAACACATTTATGAAAACATGAACAATACTGAACACATTTATGAAACATGAACAATACTGAACACATTTATGAAAACATGAACAACACTGAACACATTTATGAAAACATGAAACAACACTGAACACATTATGAAAACATGAACAACACTGAACACATTTATGAAAACATGAACAATACTGAACACATTTATGAAAACATGAACAATACTGAACACATTTATGAAAACATGAACAATACTGAACACATTTATGAAAACATGAACAATACTGAACACATTTATGAAAACATGAACAACACTGAACACATTTATGAAAACATGAACACTACTGAACACATTTATGAAAACATGAACAATACTGAACACATTTATGAAAACATGAACAACACTGAACACATTTATGAAAACATGAACAACACTGAACACATTTATGAAAACATGAACAACAGTGAACACATTTATGAAAACATGAACAACAGTGAACACATTTATGAAAACATGAACAACACTGAACACATTTATGCTTGCTTGCTTGCTTGCTTGTGTTCGTTGGCTTGAGCTTCAACGCGAAGTCCTGTATGTCGGATGAAGACATCCTGTTGTCCAACATCAGTGTGATGTCATACAGGACCTGAGGTTTGCATGAGTATCCGTTGTCCCATGTCTGGCTTATTGGTGTGCAGACTGGTGGTTCCTCGCCGTACAGGCAGACACTCTCTGACTTCGGAGGAATCGGCGATCCTATTGACTTTAGCCAGGACCCCAAAGGGACCTGTTGCCCAGGACGCTCGACGAGGACGCGTCAATAGGTCTTGGCCAGTATATAACCCGGCCCTGGTGCCTTGGAAACACCTCTGCGTCCCAACACATTTATGAAAACATGAACAACACTGAACACATTTATGAAAACATGAACAATACTGAATACATTTATGAAAACATGAACAATACTGAACACATTTATGAAAACATGAACAACACTGAACACATTTATGAAAACATGAACAACAGTGAACACATTTATGAAAACATGAACAATACTGAACACATTTATGAAAACATGAACAACACTGAACACATTTATGAAAACATGAACAACACTGAAAACATTTATAAAAACATGAACAACAGTGAACACATTTATGAAAACATGAACAACAGTGAACACATTTATTAAAACATGAACAACAGTGAACACATTTATGAAAACATGAACAACAGTGACACATTTATGAAAACATGAACAACAGTGAACACATTTATGAAAAACATGAACAACACTGAACACATTTATGAAAACATGAACAACAGTGAACACATTTATGAAAACATGAACAGCAGTGAACACATTTATGAAAGCATAAACAACAGTGAACACATTTATGAAAACATGAACAGCAGTGAACACATTTATGAAAACATGAACAACAGTGAACACATTTATGAAACATGAACAGCAGTGAACACATTTATGAAAACATGAACAACAGTGAACACATTTATGAAAACATGAACAACAGTGAATACATTTATGCTTGCTTGCTTGCTTGCTTGTGTTCGTTGGCTTGAGCTCCAACGCGAAGTCCTGTATGTCGGATGAAGACATCCTGTTGTCCAACATCAGTGTGATGTCATACAGGACCTGAGGTTTGCAGTGAGTATCCGTTGTCCCATGTCTGGCTTATTGGTGTGCAGACTGGTGGTTCCTCGCCGTACAGGCAGACACTCTCCTGACTTCGGAGGAATCGGCGATCCTATTGACTTTAGCCAGGACCCCGAAGGGACCTGTTGCCCAGGACGCTCGACGAGGACGCGTCAATAGGTCTTGGCCAGTATATAACCCGGCCCTGGTGCCTTGGAAACACCTCTGCGTCCCAACACATTTATGAAAACATGAACAACACTGAACACATTTATGAAACATGAACAATACTGAACACATTTATGAAAACATGAACAATACTGAACACATTTATGAAAACATGAACAATACTGAACACATTTATGAAAACATGAACAACACTGAACACATTTATGAAAACATGAACAAAACTGAACACATTTATGAAACATGAACAACACTGAACACATTTATGAAAGCATGAACAATACTGAACACATTTATGAAAACATGAACAATACTGAACACATTTATGAAAACATGAACAATACTGAACACATTTATGAAAACATGAACAATACTGAACACATTTATGAAAACATGAACAACACTGAACACATTTATGAAAACATGAACATACTGAATACATTTATGAAAACATGAACAATACTGAACACATTTATGAAAACATGAACAACACTGACACATTTATGAAAACATGAACAACAGTGAACACATTTATGAAAACATGAACAATACTGAACACATTTATGAAAACATGAACAACACTGAACACATTTATGAAAACATGAACAACACTGAAAACATTTATAAAAACATGAACAACAGTGAACACATTTATGAAAACATGAACAACAGTGAACACATTTATTAAAACATGAACAACAGTGAACACATTTATGAAAACATGAACAACAGTGAACACATTTATGAAAACATGAACAACAGTGAACACATTTATGAAAACATGAACAACACTGAACACATTTATGAAAACATGAACAACAGTGAACACATTTATGAAAACATGAACAGCAGTGAACACATTTATGAAAGCATAAACAACAGTGAACACATTTATGAAAACATGAACAGCAGTGAACACATTTATGAAAACATGAACAACAGTGAACACATTTATGAAACATGAACAGCAGTGAACACATTTATGAAAACATGAACAACAGTGAACACATTTATGAAAACATGAACAACAGTGAATACATTTATGCTTGCTTGCTTGTGTTCGTTGGCTTGAGCTCCAACGCGAAGTCCTGTATGTCGGATGAAGACATCCTGTTGTCCAACATCAGTGTGATGTCATACAGGACCTGAGGTTTGCATGAGTATCCGTTGTCCCATGTCTGGCTTATTGGTGTGCAGACTGGTGGTTCCTCGCCGTACAGGCAGACACTCTCTGACTTCGGAGGAATCGGCGATCCTATTGACTTTAGCCAGGACCCCAAAGGGACCTGTTGCCCAGGACGCTCGACGAGGACGCGTCAATAGGTCTTGGCCAGTATATAACCCGGCCCTGGTGCCTTGGAAACACCTCTGCGTCCCAACACATTTATGAAAACATGAACAACACTGAACACATTTATGAAAACATGAACAATACTGAACACATTTATGAAAACATGAACAATACTGAACACATTTATGAAAACATGAACAATACTGAACACATTTATGAAAACATGAACAACACTGAACACATTTATGAAAACATGAACAACACTGAACACATTTATGAAAACATGAACAACACTGAACACATTTATGAAAACATGAACAACAGTGAACACATTTATGAAAACATGAACAGCAGTGAACACATTTATGAAAGCATGAACAACAGTGAACACATTTATGAAAACATGAACAGCAGTGAACACATTTATGAAAACATGAACAACAGTGAACACATTTATGAAACATGAACAGCAGTGAACACATTTATGAAAAAATGAACAACAGTGAACACATTTATGAAAACATGAACAACAGTGAATACATTTATGCTTGCTTGCTTGCTTGCTTGTGTTCGTTGGCTTGAGCTCCAACGCGAAGTCCTGTATGTCGGATGAAGACATCCTGTTGTCCAACATCAGTGTGATGTCATACAGGACCTGAGGTTTGCATGAGTATCCGTTGTCCCATGTCTGGCATATGGGTGTGCAGACTGGTGGTTCCTCGCCGTACAGGCAGACACTCTCTGACTTCGGAGGAATCGGCGATCCTATTGACTTTAGCCAGGACCCCAAAGGGACCTGTTGCCCAGGACGCTCGACGAGGACGCGTCAATAGGTCTTGGCCAGTATATAACCCGGCCCTGGTGCCTTGGAAACACCTCTGCGTCCCAACACATTTATGAAAACATGAACAACACTGAACACATTTATGAAAACATGAACAATACTGAACACATTTATGAAAACATGAACAATACTGAACACATTTATGAAAACATGAACAATACTGAACACATTTATGAAAACATGAACAACACTGAACACATTTATGAAAACATGAACAACACTGAACACATTTATGAAAACATGAACAACACTGAACACATTTATGAAAACATGAACAATACTGAACACATTTATGAAAACATGAACAATACTGAACACATTTATGAAAACATGAACAATACTGAACACATTTATGAAAACATGAACAATACTGAACACATTTATGAAAACATGAACAACACTGAACACATTTATGAAAACATGAACAATACTGAACACATTTATGAAAACATGAACAATACTGAACACATTTATGAAAACATGAACAACACTGAACACATTTATGAAAACATGAACAACACTGAACACATTTATGAAAACATGAACAACAGTGAACACATTTATGAAAACATGAACAACAGTGAACACATTTATGAAAACATGAACAACACTGAACACATTTATGCTTGCTTGCTTGCTTGCTTGTGTTCGTTGGCTTGAGCTTCAACGCGAAGTCCTGTATGTCGGATGAAGACATCCTGTTGTCCAACATCAGTGTGATGTCATACAGGACCTGAGGTTTGCATGAGTATCCGTTGTCCCATGTCTGGCTTATTGGTGTGCAGACTGGTGGTTCCTCGCCGTACAGGCAGACACTCTCTGACTTCGGAGGAATCGGCGATCCTATTGACTTTAGCCAGGACCCCAAAGGGACCTGTTGCCCAGGACGCTCGACGAGGACGCGTCAATAGGTCTTGGCCAGTATATAACCCGGCCCTGGTGCCTTGGAAACACCTCTGCGTCCCAACACATTTATGAAAACATGAACAACACTGAACACATTTATGAAAACATGAACAATACTGAATACATTTATGAAAACATGAACAATACTGAACACATTTATGAAAACATGAACAACACTGAACACATTTATGAAAACATGAACAACAGTGAACACATTTATGAAAACATGAACAATACTGAACACATTTATGAAAACATGAACAACACTGAACACATTTATGAAAACATGAACAACACTGAAAACATTTATAAAAACATGAACAACAGTGAACACATTTATGAAAACATGAACAACAGTGAACACATTTATTAAAACATGAACAACAGTGAACACATTTATGAAAACATGAACAACAGTGAACACATTTATGAAAACATGAACAACAGTGAACACATTTATGAAAACATGAACAACACTGAACACATTTATGAAAACATGAACAACAGTGAACACATTTATGAAAACATGAACAGCAGTGAACACATTTATGAAAGCATGAACAACAGTGAACACATTTATGAAAACATGAACAGCAGTGAACACATTTATGAAAACATGAACAACAGTGAACACATTTATGAAACATGAACAGCAGTGAACACATTTATAAAAACATGAACAACAGTGAACACATTTATGAAAACATGAACAACAGTGAACACATTTATTAAAACATGAACAACAGTGAACACATTTATGAAAACATGAACAACAGTGAACACATTTATGAAAACATGAACAACAGTGAACACATTTATGAAAACATGAACAACACTGAACACATTTATGAAAACATGAACAACAGTGAACACATTTATGAAAACATGAACAGCAGTGAACACATTTATGAAAGCATGAACAACAGTGAACACATTTATGAAAACATGAACAGCAGTGAACACATTTATGAAAACATGAACAACAGTGAACACATTTATGAAACATGAACAGCAGTGAACACATTTATGAAAACATGAACAACAGTGAACACATTTATGAAAACATGAACAACAGTGAATACATTTATGCTTGCTTGCTTGCTTGCTTGTGTTCGTTGGCTTGAGCTCCAACGCGAAGTCCTGTATGTCGGATGAAGACATCCTGTTGTCCAACATCAGTGTGATGTCATACAGGACCTGAGGTTTGCATGAGTATCCGTTGTCCCATGTCTGGCTTATTGGTGTGCAGACTGGTGGTTCCTCGCCGTACAGGCAGACACTCTCTGACTTCGGAGGAATCGGCGATCCTATTGACTTTAGCCAGGACCCCAAAGGGACCTGTTGCCCAGGACGCTCGACGAGGACGCGTCAATAGGTCTTGGCCAGTATATAACCCGGCCCTGGTGCCTTGGAAACACCTCTGCGTCCCAACACATTTATGAAAACATGAACAACACTGAACACATTTATGAAAACATGAACAATACTGAACACATTTATGAAAACATGAACAATACTGAACACATTTATGAAAACATGAACAATACTGAACACATTTATGAAAACATGAACAACACTGAACACATTTATGAAAACATGAACAACACTGAACACATTTATGAAAACATGAACAACACTGAACACATTTATGAAAACATGAACAATACTGAACACAATTATGAAAACATGAACAATACTGAACACATTTATGAAAACATGAACAATACTGAACACATTTATGAAAACATGAACAATACTGAACACATTTATGAAAACATGAACAACACTGAACACATTTATGAAAACATGAACAATACTGAACACATTTATGAAAACATGAACAATACTGAACACATTTATGAAAACATGAACAACACTGAACACATTTATGAAAACATGAACAACACTGAACACATTTATGAAAACATGAACAACAGTGAACACATTTATGAAAACATGAACAACAGTGAACACATTTATGAAAACATGAACAACAGTGAACACATTTATGAAAACATGAACAACAGTGAACATATTTATGAAAACATGAACAACAGTGAACACATTTATGAAAACATGAACAACACTGAACACATTTATGAAAACATGAACAACAGTGAACACATTTATGAAAACATGAACAGCAGTGAACACATTTATGAAAGCATGAACAACAGTGAACACATTTATGAAAACATGAACAGCAGTGAACACATTTATGAAAACATGACTAACAGTGAACACATTTATGAAAACATGAACAGCAGTGAACACATTTATGAAAACATGAACAACAGTGAACACATTTATGAAAACATGAACAACAGTGAACACATTTATGAAAACATGAACAGCAGTGAACACATTTATGAAAACATGAACAAAGTGAACACATTTATGAAAACATGAACAGCAGTGAACACATTATGAAAACATGAACAACAGTGAACACATTTATGAAAACATGAACAACAGTGAACACATTTATGAAAACATGAACAACAGTGAACACATTTATGAAAACATGAACAACACTGAACACATTTATGAAAACATGAACAACAGTGAACACATTTATGAAAACATGAACAGCAGTGAACACATTTATGAAAGCATGAACAACAGTGAACACATTTATGAAAACATGAACAGCAGTGAACACATTTATGAAAACATGAACAACAGTGAACACATTTATGAAACATGAACAGCAGTGAACATATTTATGAAAACATGAACAACAGTGAACACATTTATGAAAACATGAACAACAGTGAACACATTTATGAAAACATGAACAACACTGAACACATTTATGAAAACATGAACAACAGTGAACACATTTATGAAAACATGAACAGCAGTGAACACATTTATGAAAGCATGAACAACAGTGAACACATTTATGAAAACATGAACAGCAGTGAACACATTTATGAAAACATGAACAACAGTGAACACATTTATGAAACATGAACAGCAGTGAACACATTTATGAAAACATGAACAACAGTGAACACATTTATGAAAACATGAACAACAGTGAATACATTTATGCTTGCTTGCTTGCTTGCTTGTGTTCGTTGGCTTGAGCTCCAACGCGAAGTCCTGTATGTCGGATGAAGACATCCTGTTGTCCAACATCAGTGTGATGTCATACAGGACCTGAGGTTTGCATGAGTATCCGTTGTCCCAGTCTGGCTTATTGGTGTGCAGACTGGTGGTTCCTCGCCGTACAGGCAGACACTCTCTGACTTCGGAGGAATCGGCGATCCTATTGACTTTAGCCAGGACCCCAAAGGGACCTGTTGCCCAGGACGCTCGACGAGGACGCGTCAATAGGTCTTGGCCAGTATATAACCCGGCCCTGGTGCCTTGGAAACACCTCTGCGTCCCAACAACATTTATGAAAACATGAACAACACTGAACACATTTATGAAAACATGAACAATACTGAACACATTTATGAAAACATGAACAATACTGAACACATTTATGAAAACATGAACAATACTGAACACATTTATGAAAACATGAACAACACTGAACACATTTATGAAAACATGAACAACACTGAACACATTTATGAAAACATGAACAACACTGAACACATTTATGAAAACATGAACAATACTGAACACAATTATGAAAACATGAACAATACTGAACACATTTATGAAAACATGAACAATACTGAACACATTTATGAAAACATGAACAATACTGAACACATTTATGAAAACATGAACAACAATGAACACATTTATGAAAACATGAACAATACTGAACACATTTATGAAAACATGAACAATACTGAACACATTTATGAAAACATGAACAACACTGAACACATTTATGAAAACATGAACAACACTGAACACATTTATGAAAACATGAACAACAGTGAACACATTTATGAAAACATGAACAACAGTGAACACATTTATGAAAACATGAACAACAGTGAACACATTTATGAAAACATGAACAACAGTGAACATATTTATGAAAACATGAACAACAGTGAACACATTTATGAAAACATGAACAACACTGAACACATTTATGAAAACATGAACAACAGTGAACACATTTATGAAAACATGAACAGCAGTGAACACATTTATGAAAGCATGAACACCAGTGAACACATTTATGAAAACATGAACAGCAGTGAACACATTTATGAAAACATGACTAACAGTGAACACATTTATGAAAACATGAACAGCAGTGAACACATTTATGAAAACATGAACAACAGTGAACACATTTATGAAAACATGAACAACAGTGAACACATTTATGAAAACATGAACAGCAGTGAACACATTTATGAAAACATGAACAAAGTGAACACATTTATGAAAACATGAACAGCAGTGAACACATTATGAAAACATGAACAACAGTGAACACATTTATGAAAACATGAACAACAGTGAACACATTTATGAAAACATGAACAACAGTGAACACATTTATGAAAACATGAACAACAGTGAACACATTTATAAAAACAGGAGATAAATAACTAACACATGAATATGAAAAAGTCCAGAGATTCCAAAGACAGAGTCCATCAAAAATATACGTTAGGCAATTTAAGCAAGAACAAGTAGATGGTCGGATGGATCTTCAAGGACAAGAAACCCCAGAGACCATACCACAAATATTAAAATACATGTAAACTTAGTAGACCTGTCACAAGTGGCAATGTGGACAGTCTCGCCAAATGTTTACATAAATGGACGGTGTGGCTGGATAATAGTCGAAACGTCCAGCTAGACCATATCAAAATGATTATCCGAATATCCAACTTTGCATAAATGGATCTAGACAACAACTGCGAGAAATAAAGTCTAAAAGAAATTATACAATCTAAAAACACATTTAAGGATACGAAAGATTACCTTTTTCCTCACGAACCAGAACATTTCAGATTTTTTTCCCCGCTCGCTTTGAACTCAAGCGTAGTCCATACACACTATTTATAATAGTGTTGGACTGAATTTTGCATGTAGATTAGCCTTCTCTATTAACAGTGACCCTCAACAACAGGCGAACCCACTCCGACTTCAGAGTTTCTTGTAATTTACGTCCCAAGTCAAGGACGACAAGTCAACATTTTAGTGGTTTCTGAGGAAAATGCAAAGAATACCATGGACAGACAGAAACACCAATGATCAAGTCCTCCAAGAAACGAATGAAGATTGTAAACTTATTAGAGTCATTAGACATTGACAGTCTAAATTGTTTGGACATGTTATGAGAAGAAATGACTTGGAGAACTTAGTGACAACTGGCAAACTCGAAGGGAAGAGATCAAGGGGAAGACCTAGAAGTAAATACCTGGATGGCTTGGCCAAGTGGCATGGTCGATACAGGAACACGTAGCTAATCCACGACTCTGGTTATTGAGTGATATGGCAGATCATTACCGCCCACGATTACCGGCATGGCACATGATGGATGGATGGATGGTCCGCTGTAGGGGTTAGTTGTTAATTAGTTAGTTAGTTAGTTAGTTAGTTAGTTAGTTAGTTAGTTAGTTTAGTTAGTTAGTTAGTTAGTTTAGTTAGTTTAGTTAGTTAGTTAGTTAGTTAGTTAGTTAGTTAGTCGACAGATCATCCGCATTGCACATCGAACCATTCAGTCCATAAGTGCTCGGATCCCCTCCTCAGCAAATCCCGCAGCGTGTAGCGGCTAACGACACCAGTTCTGTGTTGGTTTATCAATCGTCTTTGGCTTCCTGCGTAGTGTTCTTGTTTGGCCACCCCTCATGCTGTAGGGGTTGAACCCCTAACCTCGGTATCAGCACACTTGTCAATTTCCCGTTTTCATATGATTCACGGGATGGCTGTCCTCTCTGGTGTATGTTTAGTCATAACCTATCTCTAGTGTCAGTCAGATCTGTAACGAAAGGATTACGAACACAATTCGTAATCTCACATATTGCGTTGGGAACACAGATTCTTGTGATATGGATGCAGAACGCCTGGCGTTTATTTTCACACAATGGTATTAGAGATGACTGTTAAGAAAGCAATGGCTAACAACTGAAAGTACTCTTGCCAAGAAATCATTAACACGCAAAAATGCACGAGATGGCTAGGCCAAGGGATATTCAGCTACGTTCCAACAGCTAGCTAGCTCACCGATGCATTATTTTATAGTCATTCTCAGCCGTTCTCTTAAAACCTGTTAGTCTTTTCCTTTCATTGGAGACTCACACTAGAAGCCGTGAACACGGACAGTTCACACTGAGGTTCACTACACCTCATGTACACTGACGGATCACACTGAAGACTAACACAAGACGTCGTTAAAATGGAAGGTTCACACAGCAGACTCACACTTGACGTCGTTTACACAGAAAGCACACATCTGTAACAAGCTACGTGGAAGGTCTCAAATAGCCCTGTCACAATGTTTAAATAATTTTCTATAGCCCTGGCTGGGATAGGTCTTTGCTTGCTAACCCTCCTCCGTTCCCCGGACTCACTGTCACTCTCTCTTTCGACCTCGGGACCTATTTCCTGCAGTGTCTTTCTGGCTGACACAAACATAACATGACGATCGTCCCAGTAACTATAATTAGAATTTAATACCTTAATAAAGGACAGCTCAGAAAAACATCAAGACAGATGAACCTATAAAAGTCTATAACAAACTGAGGAGATAACTCTAGTCCAGACATGAAGCAACACAACTCTGAACATCATAGACCACAGATCTCAATATTGTCCCGTTAGTTCACATACACCTCACCGGACAAATCCTCAGGTCTCTCCTTCCAGCGTAGGTTGTTCGAACAACAGGCTGCTGTAAAACCAGGCTTCCAGGTTTCCGTGGCCCACACGATATGGTCACTCAACTGGTCTGGGAAAGTGCCATGGGATCACTTGGCACAATTTTCGTTGGGAAATAATATCATGAGAACAGTTTGTGTATGGGGAATGGGTCGGAGTCTTTCGCTGTCCCGGACAAGGATGGGAAATAAGCGTAGGTCCAACCAGACTCATAACCAAACACTCGACCCTAAGTCGACGAGAAGACTTGAGTTGCTATATTGTCACTCGTTTAATTTTAGTCCTGATTCTCCCTCATAGTTAGAAACATTCTACCTGGTATGGCCAATGACTTGACCTGGCTTCATCAGTTGCATATAGCTTTAGGCATAGAAGCTCTGTCGAGACTTTCAACTCACTCTACTGCCAAACGAAGGACCCTGGAGATGACAAAGATTAGTGAGCGACCGGGCTGACTCATGCACCACAATCCTGAGGTCTAATTGGGCCTCAGTTAATAAATTTGTCATGCATTTTGGCTTACCTAATCAATTAGATAAGTGGCCAGCGTGAATGGGTCTGACCTGTCAGGTAGCCCCTGGATTGGCTACGTCCTGGCTTGAGTAGACCTCCATCTTGTAGACGTCCTGTCGGCTACCCTATGCACCTTTTTGCATACAAGAGTCACTCTCCACACTCATACCCTGCCTTTATTATTATTGGACACATTCGTTTCCCGGCTTCTCTCTCACTTGCAAACCATGCCTTTCTCACGACACAGCATTTATTGTGTTGTGTGAATAATCAAAGAAGTGTTGTTCCCCATTCCCAGCAAGAATAGGAAAGAAGATACTACCTCTTCCGGCCGCTGCTCTTGTCTGAGCTGTCGCCGCAATGTACCGGCAGTGCCTCACATAACACGTAGATTCATAGGAGTTCAGGGTCTCTCAGTGAGATAAAGAAGTGTATTATTTCCCGACATCATCCTACCGACCAGTAACCATTCAGTCCACCTGGCCACCCCATCGGCTGACAGACGAAAGAGATAACACAGTGGATAGCCTCTTCCGGCTCAAGAAGATAGATGGGTGGAAACTGTCCCCACGAAGCCCTCCCCCCTTTCCGGCATACTGTATATATATATTGTGTTTATATTTCAATGAGAGATGCTACTATGCCGAGTTCAGTCCGTAGGAAGAAAGATAGCACCCGCCCATCTGCCGCCAAGAACAAGCGAAATCATCTGGGGAGCTATATTGCTCAGATTCGTTCCCAGGCAATGCCAAGAACAAGACGCTTAGCTAGATTGGCCAACGGTCAACCCACTACCAATATGGCAAGACTGCCGTTTAGCCAATTCGTCTCACCAGTCGAGACAACCAGATAGCTTTATAGACCAAATTCTAGCAGTATTAAATAAACCCAATTTTTACCTTTTGATTCCCCAGTAGTAGGTTGCAGTGTTGTCCTAATCTTTGAATTAAATAGACATGCTGCAAATACCAAACGGTAAGTATTGGAACGGACATGAATTGCACCAGATGTTGTACTGTTGTGTATTTGGTGTAAGTTGCCCTATCGGGTTTCCCCGAAGACAAGACATATATCTAATCGTTCTATTAAAAAGATCGTATTGTTAAAGTATCCCAGAGAACTATCTTCCATAGTGATTGAGCGAATAAGAGAACTGAGGGTTCCCGAAAGCTGTTTCCCCCTGTTTACCCAAACCCAAAGAAGGCCTGAGGACATGGGCCACTGACGTTTTGTCACATAGGCCCCATCTTAAGAAAGTCGAACCCTACGAACTTTCTACTGCCAGAGGTTCTGTTCGAATGGCCCCACCCTCACATTCAATCATAGGATGCCGTGATAGAAAATCCGCTCCCACATTCTCCCTTCCGGGGATGTATTCGACCGTGAACTGATACGGTTGTAGGAGCAATGACCATCTCATTAACCTCGCGTTCAGTTTCTTAGAAGTTGCCAAAAACGTCAGAGGTTGATGGTCGGATTGTACCTTGAACGGTACTCCATACAGATATGGTTGAAATTTATGTACCGCCCACACTAGAGCTAGACATTCCCGTTCGACGGTGGAGTAATTCCGTTCCGCGGGTAACAGTTTTCTACTGGCATACGCTACCGGACATAGCACCGAAGGATCATCTCGCCATTCCTGCAACAGAGTTGCCCCAATTTCTATGTTACTCGCGTCGGTTCTTAGAACAAACGTTTTCTCCAAATTTGGGAGTTGCAGGACTGGCCTATCCACCAAAGCCTGTTTCAGCTTCCCATAAGCTTCTTCACAGCTTGGGGTCCAGACTAGCGATCCTTTCTGGCGATCCTTTCTTCATGGCTTCGGTCAACGACGCCCCAATTTCGTTGAACCTGGGAATAGATTTCTGGTAAAACCCACACAGAGACAAGAAAGACCTAACATCCTTTTTGGATTTAGGACGTGGTGCGAGTCTGACCTTTTCAATATTCTTTTCTTCCGGTACCAGTCCCCCTGTTGCAATAGTATGTCCCAGAAATTCCAAGGATTGATAACCAATCATGCATTTGGCTGGACGGGCGGTTAACCCTTCCTCTTTTAACCTTGTGAAGATCTGTCCCAAGGACTTCAGGTGATC
Organism: Cepaea nemoralis; assembly: GCA_014155875.1. Taxonomy (NCBI): domain Eukaryota; kingdom Metazoa; phylum Mollusca; class Gastropoda; order Stylommatophora; family Helicidae; genus Cepaea; species Cepaea nemoralis. The sequence goes on from JACEFZ010026650.1 coordinate 23,076, forward strand.
CCTCAGATTTTCAGACGCGATGAGAATATCATCCATAAACGAGACCACAGAGGGATCCTTTAAAGGCTCTAATAACATTATCATCATGCGGGTGAACACACTGGGCGCATTGCTCAGCCCAAATGGCATCACCTTGAATTCGTAATGCCCGCTCGGAGTACTGAAGGCGAGCAAGGGCCGAATCTCGGGCTTCACAGGGATCTGATAATATCCCCGGCTTAGATCAATTTTCGAAAAGTACTTTGCCTTATTTAGTCTGGCAAACAGTTGATTTGTGTTCGGCAACGGTTCAACTTGGAATGTCGTACAACTGTTTAAATGCCTGTAGTCAATACATAGGCGGTGCTCCCCACTGGGCTTCCTCAACAAGACAACCCCGGCATTATAAGGAGAAGTCGAAGGAGTGATGATGTCATCGTCCAGAAGCTTCTGGATTTCGGCTTCCAGGGCCTTCTCTTTCGAAAAGGGCACTGGAGATATGTTTTTGGCGAACGGGGTCTTGGGTAGTCAGAGTCATATCAAACTCGACTAACCCTGTCCGCCCTGGCCGATCGGTAAGAATCTGCTGATGGGACTTCAACAAACGGATGATCAGGTCTGTTTCTTCAGCCGACAGATCAGGATTTATATGTACATCCCTATAGGTTTCCCCAGGGTGTAATGGAGACTCCCTTTCCGCGTCTTCGCCCGATTCAGTTTCCATCGCGACCGCCATAGTCATGAGTGGGAGAGAAGTACCATCAGATCGTTCTTCATACTTTTTGAGGAGGTTAATGTGGAAGATTTTGGATTTCCCCCTGATCCGGATGGCATAGTTGGTGCGGGACACAACCCTTTCCACCGGGAAAGGCCCCTGCCAACCAATCTCGAGTTTATTGGAACCTACTGGAAGCAACAACAGAACCCGATCCCTCACTTTAAGAGATCTATCTTTCGTCCTTCTATTTTAGTAGGCCGCGTGTCTCTTTCTGGCCGCCCTCAGATTCTGAGCTGCCAAAGCCCAACCCGTCAGTAGTTTCTTCTTTAACTCTTCGACGTATTTATATGATGATACAACTTCTTCGGAAGTTTCCTCCTCTGTCCAACACCTCAATAGGGCTTCTAAGGGACCCGTGATTGGCCTCCCGAATAGTAGAGTGGCTGGTGGCAACCCGGTCGACCCATGGGGAACCTCCCGATAGGCGAACAAGGCGGCTGGGATATACTCATCCCATCTGTCTGGTTTCTCTTGAGCTAGCTTCCGAAGCGTGGTATCAAGGTACCATTAAACCTCTCTACTTGCCCATTCGACTGAGGGTGGTATGGGCTTGTGTGAATGTGGTTAGTCTGGAAGATACGAAAGACTTCCTCCATCAGCTTACCACAGAACTGAGACCCATTGTCCGTTAGGATCTGGTTTGGAAATCCCAACCGAGTAAAGGTCTCCATCAGTGCATCAGCCAGTCGCTTAGAGTCGATTGTGGCCAACGGTATCGCCTCGCGTGAAATGGAACAGCAATCCACCATCGTAAGAATATACATATTCCTCTTCCTAGTCCGAGGAAGAGGACCAACAAGATCGATGGCAACTCTCTCGAAAGGAGAGTTCATAATGGGCATGTCGCCCACAATTACCGGAGCCGTCCAGTGTTTTGGTGCCACACGCTGGCACTCTGGGCACGACTTGACGTACCGACGCATGTCTCCAGTCATCCCTGGCCAGTAGTAATGGCAGGAAATGCGCTGGAGTGTTGCCCCGACACCCATATGTCCACTGAATGAAATGGTGTGTCCCATATGAAGAAGATGTTCCCGATAGGATTTAGGAACTACCAGCTGTCCATGCTGGCGTTCCTCCACTCCGGCTCTCCGGTACAGTAACAGATTCTTCATATAATACTGACCCCGTCTTGTTGGGTCAGAACTTTTTGGCAACTGGTTGAAGCAAGGTTGCAAAGTAGCATCCTGGCTTTGAGCAGCTCGTAACTCCCCAGGCAAGGGATTCACAATCAAGGCCGGCGTCTGCTCATCTCCCGATTGAGATCTGGTTTGCATTGCCCCTACGTACATGGGTTCTGTTGGGATCCTTAGAAAGACGTAGCGACAACCCAAGATCATTGGGAAGATCGGATCGAGCAGAACGGCTGCCTGTAAAGTGCCGGTAACATATTTCGATTTGATTTCCACCTTCGCAATCGGAAGAGACATCGCTACCGCACTCTTGGTCGCCGTTTGAATCTCAATAGACTCCCCGGTTAGCTGCTCTGGGCTCACTAAGTGTGAGGAAATTACGGCCTCGAACTGCAGACCGGTGTCATAGAGACACACGACTGGTTGTCCGTTCACAAATATCGTCTCTAATACTGGTGGTTTCTCGGAATCTTTGTTCTCAAGGCCCCTCCCTTCTACCTCCTTGTTAGACCCTTCCCCGGTTTCTACAAGACAGGCAGCACAGTGAGAGTCTTTCTGTTTACGCCTGCAATCAGCCGTAATGTGTGTGGGAGATTTGCAGTAGGCGCACCACTTTTCACTCCACTTTCTTTTGGGAGATCCAGGTGGACTCTTACCAGAGGGTTTCTTAATTGGAACTTCATCGAAAGGATCCTCCTTCTTGGTGTGGGCTGTTTTAGGGTTCTTCTTCTTTCCAGACCATGTGTCTGGTGATCGGGGATTGGGTTGTGACAGTTCCCCATTATCCCCATGAGCTAGCACATACCTTTCCGCTAATGTGTTTACTACGTCTAACCTTTCTGCCCCATTTTCAAGCAAGAAGGTTTGCAAAGGCTTAGGCATCATCCTCTTCATTTGGTCCACGACCACTAATTCTTCTAAACTTTCATAGTCGTTAGCAAATCCAGCTAATGACATCCACTTCAAAAGGTAAGACTTAAGTCTAACGCTGTAGGCTGCGAACATCTCTCCTGGCTCTCTCTTCGACTTTCTGAACTGCTGTCGGTATGTATGGGCTGTCATCTGGAACCTTTTCAATAATGCTTTTTCCAGGGCCTCATAGTCATTCTCCATACCAGGTGGCAACCTTGAGTAGACCTCGTACGCGGTCCACCTCAGGCCCTGTGAGAGTTTCAAGTTCCATTTCCCACGTTCCAATCCCATAGCCAAAGCCATCGACTGAAATCTGTGAAGATACTGGTCGATCTTATCTTTGTGTTCATCGAACGGGAGTAATGGGAACTTCATTGCCTGGTATGGACCGCCACTAGAAGTTGTTGAGTCAGGGAGAACTGCGCCTCCCACTGCACCCTCGCTTTCCTTGACAGTTTGAGCTTTCAGCTCCAATTCCCTCATACGGAATTCATGGTCTCTGACTGCCTGCTCTGCCTCCATCTTACTAGCCTCAGCCTCAATTTTCTTAGCTTCTCGCACAGCTTGTCTGAAGTCTCTTTCCACTTCTTGCACATATTTCTGTAACTCCGCCCCATCATACCCCATCTCACGCCCTGTAGCCTGTACTTCAGCAACATTAAATTTCGCTGATGCCATCTTAAACTCATAGGATAAGTGAATAGGTAATTGTATATTAAATTTCAATCTCAAGTATACAACTGGTTATATTACACGACCACAACACGTCGTATGTCGGTCAGTCTGTGTCAGGAAGAGTATAGACAATAGCCAGGCACGGTAGACAGAACCTATTGATAGTAGACAAGAATATCTGTCCCCTATCACCATATCAGCCAGAACTCCACCAGGATTTCAAATATCCCGGACGAACCCCCATGAATTGTAATAAGCTACGTGGAGGGTCCCAAATAGCCCTGTCACAATGTTTAAATAATCTTATATAGCCCTGGCTGGGATAGGTTTTTGCTTGCCAACCCTCCTCCGTTCCCCGGACTCACTGTCACTCTCTCTTTCGACCTCGGGACCTATTTCCTGCAGTGTCTTTCTGGCTGACACAAACATAACATGACCATCGTCCCAGTAACTATAATTAGAATTTAATCTATATCTATAAAACAAAGTGTATGTATGTAAATATGTAAATATGTATGTCCTTTATTTTTTCGCTAACGGCCCATCCGATTGAGATGAAATTTTCTACACGCCTTCCTTTCATTCCAGAGCTGTCAACTGTCGTATTTTTTTTTCTTCTTCCTCCTCCTCCCTCCTCCCATTCCCAAAATACGTACGTAAATATATGATGATGATGATGAAAGAATCCCCGAACCAAAACGCTTGGGAAAGGGAAGAAAATGACGTGACTACACATTAGCTAAGGGACTTAACTCTAGAAAAAGTTATTTCAAGGGGCATAACTTTTAATAACATTGTTGTATAACTTATAGTCATATTGTTGTATCGTTTTCAATGATTTATAAACTCTTTGTCTATAGTTATGTACCGGCATATGAGTTATAATAAATAATGATACAATCTTTTAGACATTTTCAAAGTTTACATAAAAATAATGCATAATGCATAACATTGTAACTCATCTTTCTATACTTAAGAAGTTATCTAAAAGATGTTGAACAATATCATCGCATCTTTAGTGTTTTCCGCCATCATATCGACACGATTCGCTTGACAGCACTTCTCAGCGCTATCAAGCCAAGACGCCTTACACATTTCAAGCAGTCTGATACGGGGGGAAAATGGCACGTCGTAATAGCACAAAGAAACAAGCAGCTTCCAAGATGCATAGTGAGAAAACCGACCAGACTATCAAGAAGACGAACCTGCCTTTGGAGAGTCTGCATGCAAGCTGTAATAAAGTATCTGAACCTACAGTCAATGAAACTACCAATAAGAAGAGCGACGACTACCCACAGACGAACACAAAAACTTGTGAGAGGAAGGAGGACCAAGACACCAGAATCAGAAACACTGATTTAAACACAGTCAGATGGGTGGTCAAGCGGAACATGCATGAATACGCACAAGATGCAATGACATATGTTCGCGCATATGGCCGCCCAGATTTGTTTATTACCTTCACATGCAATCCTACATGGGATGAAATAACAGAACTGTTGTTAACTGGACAATCATCATCAGATCGCCCTTATATTTCCGCACGTGTGTTCAAACAAAAATTGAAATCTTTAATGGATTTAATTGTCAAGCATCACGTTTTTGGAGAGACACGCTGTTGGATGTATTCCATCGAATGGCAAAAAAGAGGATTGCCACATGCACACATTTTGATTTGGTTGATGGAAAAAATCACACCAAATCAAATTGATCAAGTCATCTCAGCAGAAATACCAGATGTCGACATTGATCCAGAGTTACTTGAAGTCGTCACCAAAAACATGATTCATGGTCCATGTGGCTTCCTCAATAACAATTCACCTTGCATGTCTGATGGAAAATGCACAAAACGGTACCCAAGACATTTACATGCAGAGACAATCACTGGCAATGACGGATATCCACTATATCGTCGACGCTCAACTGAAGATGGCGGCAAATCTATCACTTTAAAAGTACGAAACAATGATCTTCAAGTCGATAATCGTTGGGTTGTACCGTATTCACCGTTACTCTCGAAAACGTACAAAGCACACATCAATGTCGAGTATTGCAATTCGGTTAAATCGATCAAGTACATTTGCAAATATGTCAACAAAGGAAGCGATATGGCAGTTTTTGGAGTGGGAAATGCAACTGCGTCTATCGATGAAATAGACCAATATCAAGTGGGACGCTACATTAATAGTAATGAAGCAGTATGGCGTATTTTATCATTTCCAATCCATGAACGTCATCCAACAGTTGTTCATTTGGCAGTGCACCTTGAAAATGGACAGCGCGTGTACTTCACAACAGAAAATGCAAGTGAACGAGCATTGTCACCACCACCAACAACGTTAACTGCATTTTTTTCATTGTGTGGGAATGATATGTTTGCAAAGACACTACTTTACTCTGAAGTGCCAACATACTACACATGGAATGCATCAGCGAAAAAGTTTCAACGTCGCAAACAAGGTAAAGCAGTTGAAGGACATACCAATTTATATTCGACCGACGCGTTAGGCCGTCTGTACACTGTTCACCCAAACAATGCAGAATGCTTTTACTTGCGATTACTGTTAATCAACGTACGTGGACCGACATCCTTTCAAGAATTAAGAACAGTAAACGGCCAAGTATGTGCCACTTATCGTGAAACTTGCCAAGAATTACATCTTCTTGAAAACGATGCACACTGGGACACTTCACTCGCTGATGCATCAAATACTGCTCAACCACAGCAAATACGCACATTATTTGCCATCATATTGACAACTTGCTTCCCATCCAATCCAAAAGATCTTTGGGAAAAATACAAAGACTGTATGAGTGAAGACATCCTACATCGTTTGCGTGCAATGAATCAAAATCCGGACATTCAATTCACACAAAATGTGTATAATGAAGCATTGGTTTCGACGGAGGACATATGTTTGGCAATCGCTAACAAACCACTGGTACAATTGGGAATGACTGCGCCAGATCGATCTGCAAACGATCTTTTCGATCGTGATTTGCAACGAGAATCACTCTTTGATGTCGACGAATTGTGTGCATTTGTTCAAACGAATCTTCTGAAATTGGTTCCAGAACAACGTATAGTGTATGACATAATTATGCATGCAATTAAAAGCCAAACCGGCGGATTGTATTTCCTAGATGCGCCCGGGGGCACAGGGAAAACTTTTCTCATTTCACTTATATTGGCAACCATACGATCACGACAAAATATTGCGCTGGCTATCGCATCATCTGGAATTGCGGCAACTCTTTTGGATGGTGGCCGAACAGCACATTCAGCACTAAAATTGCCCTTGAATATTCACATCACTAAGACACCAACATGCAATATCCGAAAAAAATCTGGAATGGGTAAAGTACTCCAATCATGTCAACTCATTGTATGGGACGAATGTACTATGGCACACAAAAAAGCATTGGAGGCGCTTCATCGTACACTACAAGATTTCAGAGGAAATGAACAGCTCTTCGGTGGCGCACTTATTTTATTGTCTGGTGATTTTCGACAAACTCTACCAGTTATACCACGTTCAACACCCGCTGATGAACTTAATGCATGTCTGAAATCATCAGTTTTGTGGCGACACGTTCAGAAATTGACTTTGAAGACCAACATGCGTGTACAACTACAACATGATGCATCCGCAGAAGTTTTCGCAAAACAATTGTTGGATATTGGGAATGGAAAAATGCCAATCGATGAATCCACACATAGTATCACGTTGCCAACAAACTTCTGTAACATCACAGCAACTATAGACGAATTAATTGACAAAGTTTTCCCAAATATGGCACGGAATCACAAAAATCATCAATGGCTCAGTGCACGTGCTATATTAGCAGCTAAAAACAACGATGTCAATGCCATCAATTGCGCCATTCAAAACGAAATACCAGGCGAAGCGACAACGTATAAGTCCATCGATTCTATGATGAATCAAGACGAAGTTGTCAATTATCCAACTGAATTCTTGAATTCCCTTGATTTGCCAGGCATACCGCCGCACGTTTTAACATTGAAAATTGGTGTGCCTATCATTCTTCTCCGAAACATCAATCCACCTCGACTTTGCAACGGTACCAGGCTTGCAGTCAAAAAGATGATGAACAATATCATCGAAGCTACAATTTTGAATGGGAAATTTAAAGGAGAAGATGTACTGTTGCCTCGCATCCCAATGATTCCAACAGACATGCCATTCGAATTCAAACGCCTGCAGTTTCCGGTGCGAGTTGCATTTGCCATGACGATCAACAAAGCACAGGGACAATCGCTACAAGTGTGTGGACTAAATTTGGAAAATCCGTGCTTCACACACGGACAGCTATATGTGGCCTGTTCACGCGTTGGAAAATCTTCGGATTTATTCGTCTACGCACCAGACAGAAAAACAAAAAATATTGTTTATCAAAAAGCACTACGTTAGACATCATATTTGGTGTTCGGCCATAACTTGAAATTTATACAAGATTTAAAAAAAAATAATCCTAGCATTAAGCAAACTTTTCTCCTCTAGATAGACAGACAGACAGGCAGGCATGCAGGCAGGCAGGCAGGCAGGCAGGCAAGCAGGAGAGGAGGCAAAGAAGAGAAGAAGGATGGGAATATGAGAAGAAGTAGAATTTGGGGATGAAAAAGAGGGGAAGAAGAAAAAGAGGTTGAGAAGAAGAAGGCGAAAAGGATGAGAAAGATAAAAAAAAAAGGAGGATGAGGAGAATAGAATGAGAAATAGTAGAAAAGTACAAATGTCTTCATGCTTTTTAAATGCATTATGTTCTGGTGTTTCTTTAACACATTTGATCCTGGGGGAAATTTTGGCTTTATGTCATAGTCGTAATCTAACACCTTTAGTTTTGGGGTATATTTGACAAAGCTGCCCTCGTGTAACTTTAACCCATTCTGCCTTGATTATTGCTTTAGACTCCTGCCTCTGAACCACTTGGATCCAACATTGATTATCCTCTAAACATGATTGTCAGAAGATGTTGATTTAAGTGCCGGGGTCCATGTGGTACTTCCAGCATGCCAGCACAATAATAACAACATCAAGTGCAGTTGTGTTTAGAAAATAGGTGCATAACATCGTATATTCACAGCAAATGCCCGGTATCAGTTGCAAGTTTATTTGTTGCTTTCACTTTCTGTATTTCAAACTGCTATAATAATAACTCTTTCTGTTCCAGGAGTTTATTACTTTAAAATAACACATTTGTATGATATTCTTCATGTCAAGTTTCTCAAATACAAAGTTAGTTGATCTATTTGCAAATTATTTAAAGTAGTCTCAGCAAGTGTTACATAAAAACTGCACGTCATTACGAGTGCAAATGACTCAAGAGTCTCATTGTTGATGTTAACCTAATGAAGAAATAAATCACTATTACTGCCTCTAAAATTGTCTTATTTAAAACGAAATCAGCCACAGGCAAGTGAGGACTACATTATTGTATTACTTTAGGCTGACCGTACATACTTCACGAAATCATGCTCATTATGTGAACGATCCTGCAAGATTCTCGACTCTACAGCAGACAATATAACTATAGTGAATATTTCTTGAATTCAATAATTCAGTTTTCCATTTCATGTTTTCAACTTGGCATTGCTTGTCAGACAGATAGTGGGGAACGGGATCTTATATGACTACTTATATAATTTAAATGAGATGCTCTCCACCATGGTCTGGGCCGGGTCAGACAGACAGACAGATAGATAGATAGACAGACAGACAGACAGACAGACAGACAGACAGACAGACAGACAGACAGTCAGTCGGGAACGGGAACTTATATGACTACTTATATGAATTAAATGAGATGCTCCCCACCAGGAGTTGGGCGATGCCGGGCCGGGTCAGACAGACAGACAGATAGATAGTCGGAACGGGAACTTATATGACTACTTATATGAATTAAATGAGATGTTCCCCATCAGGGTCTGGGCGAAGACGGGCCGGGTCAGACAGACAGACAGACAGACAGACAGATAGACAGACAGACAGACAGACAGATAGTCGGTAACGGGAACGAGAACTTATATGACTACTTATATGAATTAAATGAGATGCTCCCCACCAGAGTCTGGGCGAAGCCGGGCCGGGTCAGCTAGTACCTTAATAAAGGACAGCTCAGAAAAACATCAAGACAGATGAACCTATAAAAGTCTATAACAAACTGAGGAGATAACTCTAGTCCAGACATGAAGCAACACAACTCTGAACATCATAGACCACAGATCTCAATATTGTCCCGTTAGTTCACATCCACCTCACCGGACAAATCCTCAGGTCTCTCCTTTCAGCGTAGGTTGTTCGAACAACAGGCTGCTGTAAAACCAGGCTTCCAGGTTTCCGTGGCCCACACGATATGGTCACTTAACTGGCCTGGGAAAGTGCCATGGGATCACTTGGCACAATTTTGGTTGGGAAATAATATCATGAGAACAGTTTGTGTATGGGGAATGGGTCGGAGTCTTTCGCTGTCCCGGACAAGGATGGGAAATAGGCGTAGGTCCAACCAGACTCATAACCAAACACTCGACCCTAAGTCGACGAGAAGACTTGAGTTGCTATATTGTCACTCGTTTAATTTTAGTCCTGATTCTCCCTCATAGTTAGAAACATTCTACCTGGTATGGCCAATGACTTGACCTGGCTTCATCAGTTGCATATAGCTTTAGGCATAGAAGCTCTGTCGAGACTTTCAACTCTCTTTACTGCCAAACGAAGGACCCTGGAGATGACAAAGATTAGTGAGCGACCGGGCTGACTCATGCACCACAATCCTGAGGTCCAATTAGGCCTCAGTTAATAAATTTGTCATGCATTTTGGCTTACCTAATCAATTAGATAAGTGGCCCGCGTGAATGGGTCTAACCTGTCAGGTAGCCCTTGGATTGGCTACGTCCTGGCTTGAGTAGACCTCCATCTTGTAGACGTCCTGTCGGCTACCCTATGCACCTTTTTGCATAGAAGACTCACTCTCCACACTCATACCCTGCCTTTATTATTATTGGACACATTCGTTTCCCTGCTTCTCTCTCACTTGCAAACCATGCCTTTCTCACGACACAGCATTTATTGTGTTGTGTGAATAATCAAAGAAGTGTTGTTCCCCATTCCCAGCAAGAATAGGAAAGAAGATACTACCTCTTCCGGCCGCTGCTCTTGTCTGAGCTGTCGCCGCAATGTACCGGCAGTGCCTCACATAACACGTAGATTCATAGGAGTTCAGGTTCTCTCAGTGAGATAAAGAAGGTTATTATTTCCCGACATCATCCTACCGACCAGTAACCATTCAGTCCACCTGGCCACCCCATCGGCTGACAGACGAAAGAGATAATACAGTGGATAGCCTCTTCCGGCTCAAGAAGATAGATGGGTGGAAACTGTCCCCACGGAGCCCTCCCCCCTTTCCGGCATACTGTATATATATTGTGTTTATATTTCAATGAGAGATGTAATATGCCGAGTTCAGTCCGTAGGAAGAAAGATAGCACCCGCCCATCTGCCGCCAAGAACAAGCGAAATCATATGGGGAGCTATATTGTGAACTGTATATAATATACCCCTGTTTAATATGCCGTGTGAACTGTAGATAATATACCCCTGTTTAATATACCGTTTAACTGTAGATAATATACCCCTGTTTAATATGCCGTGTGAACTGTAGATAATATACCCCTGTTTAATATGCCGTTTGAATTTTAGATAACATCAATCAATCAATCATGTGCCATGCCGGAAAGCGTGGGCGGTCATGACTCGCCATTTCACTCGATCACCAGTGTCGTGGATCAGCTCAGTGTTCCTGTCTCGTCCATGCCATGTGGCCAAGCCATCCAGGTATTTTCCTCTCGGTCTGCCTCTTGGTCTGTTTCCTTCGATCTTGTCAGCTGTCACCAAGTTCTCCAATCAATTTCTTCTCATAACATGTCCAAAAAATTTTGACTGTCTACGTCTAATTTCTCTAATCAGTTTACGATGTTCATTTGTCTCCTGTAGTACTTGGTCATTGGTTTTTCTGTCTGTCCATGGTATTCTTTGCATTTTCCTCAGAAACCACATTTCTGCAGCCATCAGATGTTTTTCAGCTTGACTGCCCATTGTCCAAGTTTCACATCCATACAAAAGAACAGGCGCTATGTATCCCCTCAACACTCTTTTTCTCGTTTCAATTGACATCTTTTTATTGGTCAGAATGTTTTTCATCTTGCTAAAGGCTACTTTCGCCATGTCGATTCTTGTTCTAATCTCTTCAAGGCATCTCCCATCAGATGTTATGACTGTTCCAAGATAATTGTACCGATTCACTTGTTAAAGCATATTTCCATTTACTTGTATATTACATTGTGGCACTTCTTCCTTCCTAGTGACGACCATAACCTGAGTCTTTATACAATTTAATTCTAACCCCAGTTGCTCACTGTGTACAACAACGGCATCTACTAATTGTTGCATGTCCTGCGCATTGTCTGCAATTAATACTGTATCATCTGCATATCTAATGTTATTGATGTTTCGTCCTCCAATGCTGATTTCATTTATATCCTCTACATTTCTGAAAATATTTTCACTGTATAGGGAAAACAAGATCTGGAGACATCACACATCTCTGCCTAACATCTCTTTTAATTGGCTGATACTGTCCCACTTCATTATCAATCCTTATTGCAGCTTGTTGTTTCCAATATATGTTTTTTATAAGTCTAATGTCTTTCCCATCAATTTGTAGATCCGCAAGCATATCCACCATGTTGACATGTCTAAACTCTATCAAAAGCCTTTGTGTAGTTAATAAAGCAAAGATGTATATCCTTGTTTACTTCTATAGCACGTTCAATAACTGTTCGCAGCATATACACAGCATTTACTGTACCCTTTTCTTCTACAAACCCACATTGTTCTTCCCCTATTTCAGGTTGTATCTTCTTCCTCACTCTTTGCATGATAATGCTTAGCAAAATCTTTGTGATGTCACTCATTATACTAATTGTTCTATGTTGATCACATTCCAAGTTTCCTGATTTCTTTGGGATTGCAATAAATACAGAGTTACATAATTCAGGAGGCATATCTCCAGTATAATATAATGTGTTCATCAGTCTGGTGACTTGCTCTATTCCAAATTCTTCTAAAGCTTTAATCATTTCTGTTGTGATGTTATCTGCACCGGGGGCCTTGCCAGCTTTCATATGCTTAAGAACATTTCGAACCTCAGTTTCCAAAATTGGTGGTCCTTCATTATTAAATCTAATATCATACTGTTCGTCTCTGTTATCATCATAAAGGTGTTTCACATAATCTGTCCATACCTGTAGAATCTAGTCTTTTTCTATTATGATTTTGCCATCTTTAGTTTTTAGACACCCCGTTGATGTACTTGTTCTTTTATTAGTAAGTTCCTGAATTCTTTTGTGCACTAATTTGGTATTTTGACTGTTGTGTTGGTTTTCAATTTCTAAGTACTTTTCCTCAAGCCATGATTCTTTTTCCTCCTTACATAATATTCTGACTTGTCTATGGATTTCTTCATATTTGACAGAATTATTTTTGTTGAGTCTTCTTGTTTCCATGAGGTGTAAAATTTCTTCAGTCATCCATTTCTTACGACCCACCTTCTTTAATTTTGGAATAGTTGTTTCTGCAGCCACATTGATTGAATTCTTCAACGTTTCCCATTGATCATCAACATCCTGGAATAGGATCTCTAGATCAGACAAAATTTCAAATCTGTTCTGTACTTCTATGTTGAATTTGTTTAGTATTTCCTTGTCATTACTCAATGTACACAAATCATATTTAGTGTTTCCTGTTATATACTTGACTTTCTTCAAGTTTATTCTCAATGTTCCTGTAAGTAATCTGTGGTCACTATAACAATCAGCACTGGGAAATGTTTTTGCTACTGTTAGCGCGTTTCTAAATCTTCTGCTAATGAGAATGTAGTCAATCTGGTTTCTAATCCTGCTATCAGGACTCCTCCATGTCCATAATCTTCTAGGTTGTTGCTTAAACCAGGTGTTTCCTACAATCATTTCCTGTTCTTTTGCCCACTCCACGAGTCTGTATCATCTTTCATTTCTCTCTCCTAAACCATAGTTTCCTACTGTGTATCTATGGATGTGAAGTGTGGAAAATAAGCAGTCAAGCTGAAAAACAGCTGATGGCTGTGGAAATGTGGTTTCTGAGGAAAATGCAAAGAATACCATGGACGGACAGAAAAACCAATGAGCAAATGCTTCAAGAGACAAATGTATATCGTAAACTGATTAGCGACATTAGACGTAGACAGTCAAAATTTTTTGGGCATGTTATGAGAAGAAGTGACTTGGAGAACTTGGTGACAACTGGCAAGATCGAAGGGAAGAGACCAAGCTGAAGACCGAGAAGTAAATACTTGGATGGATTGGCCACATAGCATGGTCGAGACAGGAACACGGATCTGATCCACAACTCTAGTGATCGAGTGAGATGGCAGAACATGACCGCCCACGCTTACCGGCATGGCACATGTATGATGGATATACAGTGTGGGCTGTAGATTCCAATTCCAATTTTCCACACACACACAAATTCCAAATTCTGTCTCGTCTAACCTGCTTCGTCAGCGGTGGTTATTGTTGAGAGCCGTAGTTGTGTGGATTGTTAGTCCTAATTCCTACTAGTTTTATTGGTTCCGCTGTGTTCGTCGGATAGATTTGTTTTGTGCTGGTCCTGGTAAAGACCAGTCCTTGGTTGGGCCTATTGGGTCCCGCATTCTCTCGTTTCTTGGCTTCTTTTCTCTGTTAGCACTGCTATGTGCTTGCCGTTTCTTGTGTTATTCTCATTGGGGCTAGTCCCGGTCATGTCCAGTCCTCATAAGGACTCGATGTAGGCAAGGGCAGGGCATTCAAATGCAAGTCTCAAGTCGTCCCCCCGGTCAGCGGCCCGAACTCCTTTACGTTTATGATTTGGCGGTTTTCTTCATCGCGTGTGGGTGTGGTGTGGTGTGGCAGCAAGATGACCAGGTCTCCCTGTCCTTCCAGCTCAGGTGCTCTACCGGAAGAGCCAACCCACCTTCCTGCCATTCACCCAGCCAGTTTTTTTTTTTTTTAAACATATATAAACATGCACAAATTCAAACAAACACATATATACATATATACAGTGTAGGGAGGTTATACGGTCTTCCCTGTTCTGCATAGGAACTGTCTGACCAGTCGCTGTGTTTCCGGGTTGCTGTTTATGTGCAGGCACTCCGTCATTGTCATTGGGTTCCCAGTTTTGACGAAGTGGTCTCTCAGGTCTCTTCGCTCTCTATTGTACTTGTCGCATACTAGTAAGTAGTGTTCGATGGTGTTGTTTTCTCGGCACACTCTGCAGAATGGGTTTTCTCTTGTATCTTTCCAATTGCCTAGTCGCATTCTCCACAGCTGTCTGTTTGCCGGTGCTTTCATGTTGGTCTTGACTTGTGGCTTGTATCTGGGTTCACCCAATACTTGGTAGGCATGACGGCCTTTATAGCTGTCTCGCCACTGTTGCCTCCATTCCTTGAGAATGTAGTTTTTGACTATATTCTTCCCTTCTACTTTACCTAGGCCTGTGCAGATTTGATTAGTGCTGGTTATTCCCCGTTTCGCCGCTATGTCTGACTGCTCGTTTCCCGGGATACCCCTGTGAGCTGGTACCCATCCGATGGTGACTTGGCACCCCATGTACCTGAGGTTTGTGGCTGTCGCTAGTAGGCTGTAGATAATATATCACTGATCTCTATACCGTGTGGACTAAATAATATACCACCGATGTATATACCAAGTGTGGTCTGCGGATAATATACCACTGATCTATATACTGTGTGGACTAAATAATATTTCACCGATCTATATACTGTGTAGACTGTAGGTAATATACCACTGATCTATATACTGTTTCCACGGTATTTCTGCTGTGGCTCGTCTATAACACCAACAGGCAATTTGGAGACAACGCAACGATAAACTTGACAGGACACTTTTGCGTCCTCAGTTTGAACAAATAAAGTTTATTGCGAAACAGCCTACAGCATGGCTCCCACCCGCTGCCGACCTTCAGTCGTTATCGCATACTGCGGATGAGCCGCACACGCCCTGCCTTGCATCATTATTATTCAAATGCCTGATCGTCAGGAAAATTACCTGTCTTAATATCTATCATCTTCTTAAACTTAATTACGTTGTCTACTCACTGCAACCTGCAACCAACAATCGCTTGTCACTGCGTGCATCGGACCGCCATTCTGGTCGATTGTGTTGTCAAACAGTGTTGAATGTCAAACTGTCACTTGCCGGCGTTCTCGGCCTCATCACCAGGCCTCGGCTTCAGAATGTTGATTCATTATCAACAGATTCCATAAAGGGAATAGAAATTGACTTGTAACATCAGTCTCTGATGATATTATTGCTGACTATTTTTCTCAGGCGATCTTCCCATGTCCACGTCTCGGCCTGCAATGTCAAAAAAAACATGTCCGCCGTTCTCAGCCGGTGCGAAGTCATGTGATCGCGCTAACTCCGCCCATTGGTGTCGCCTGTGTTTTCTCGTTTTTTCCTGACCGTTTGTAAGAGTGGTACTTGTCTAGTTTCTTAGTCTGACACATCTACTAGATTTCTTGTATCCATATCATGGAAATAGTGTTGTCTAAATAATATTTTACCGATCTATATACCATGTGTGGTCTTAGATAATATACCACTGATCTATATACTGTGTGGACTGTAGATAATATACCACTGATTTATATACTGTGTGGACTGTAGATAATGTATCACTGATCTATATACCATGTGTGGTCTTAGATAATATACCACTGATCTCTATACCGTGTCGACTGTGGATAATATACCACTGGTCTATATACCATGAGGATTGTAGATAATATACCACTGATCTATATACCATGTGTACTGTAGATAATATAACAATGATCTATATATTGTGTGGAATGTAGATAATATACGACTGATTTATGTACTGTGTGGACTGTAGATGATGTATCACTGATGTATATACCGTGTGGACTTTAGATAATATACCACTGATCTATATACCGTGTGGATTGTAGATAATATACCACTGATCTATATAATGTGTTGACTAAATAATATACCACCGATGTATATACGAAGTGTCGTCTGTGGATAATATACCATGTGTAGTCTAAATAATATTTCACCGATCTATATACCATGTCTGGTCTATAGATAATATACCACTGATCTATATTTCGTAATTTAATTCGAAATAGCAGGAAGGTATACCCAAAGTACAAGGCGACAGCGTGCACTATTTTGTGTGTTAATAATATTATTAGAGTATGGAAATCTCCACAAATGTCCACTGTTGTTTATTTCTTGTTGCATGTGCTCACATGTAACTGACATTCATCTAGGTTTCTATGTTCTACATAGTGTGTTTGTTGTAGCCCACCAGTTCTCATCTTGAAGACCACGAGCAAGCGTGTATTAATTAAGAGAATCAGACCAGGCTGGAAATAATCATGGATATTGTGTAGAGTATTCTGCTATTCGTTGACTTTTAATTGGGTGCTAGTTGTTGAGTGTCCTCTGATATTTATGGACTGGTGTACTGGCCTGCCAGTTATGGAGTTATCACACAGTCCTGTTTCGTCAGCTGCAGCTGGTCCATCTTCTCTAGTCCGCCTTGTGGTAAAAGTAAACGGATCCTCAGGCAGAGACTGGTGTCATCAGGCTGTCTGATATCCTGGCAGATACCCAGGCAGAGACCCAGGCAGAGACTGCCGTCCGGGTGTCATCAAGCTGTCACATATCCTATGTCATAACATATAAGGTGGGTGGGGGAAGTTACCTTGTTGGTCCCATATCATTAGTTTATTATTGTATGCACTTGTAAAATCATCACATTGCGTAGTTTAGTATTGGATGTTATTGTTGTAATATTATCACATAACATGATGTACTAATCGCATGTGTTATATTGTATTATTTGCTATGGCTTGTTAGTTAGTTAGTCTTTCCTCTTGAGCCTAAGGCGGCGCATAGGGCAGAAGTCCTGACTCTCCATGCTTGGCGGTTCGCTGCTACCTGTTGTAGATCTTGGATATTTACTTGGCCATTGAATGAGCCTTCTCTAATGATGGTTCTACGCAGGGTCTCTCTTGGTCTTCCCCGTTTTCTTTTCATCACACCTATGGCTTGTACTAAGTCAGTAATCAATCTTGATGGAATACCTCTACAAAACTCGATACTTCGTGTCTTAGTTGCGCAGTCTGTCTAGATCACCTTTACTGTTCCTTTGTCAGTTGCCTATTCCAGGTAGATGACTTCGAATGTTAGTTTGTCTGTTGCCCTATCTAGCTAAATGACCTCTATTAAAGTCTACTGTTCGTTTGTAGATTGCCTTGCCCAGCTAGATGACCGCTATTAGCCTGTACTGTTCGTTTGTCAGTTGCCCTGTCTAGGTAGAAGACCTCTACATAATACTACCTCCGCTTTTTGTGAAACAATATAAAGACATGGGAAATGTGACCGCAGTCAATAAGGGCCTTACCGGGGTCCCTGGTGCTGGAACTTGTACGGCGTAAGTGTGGGCTTCTCAGGCGCCCCTACAGGCATCTCAGCCAACAGTCCGTTACACGTGAGAGTAGCGGCGTATGATTCCCGATGCTGCAACAACATTTTATCATGACCTCAGTTTGTCAACGTCTATTCAATGTTTATGATTTTCTAAACTTGAACATTATTCATATTATAGAATAAAGAAAAGTATTTACAGTGCCAGCATCACTAGAAGTAAACAGGCCAGAAATTGATTTCAAATAAAGAAATGTGGTTTTACCCAAGAATATAATAGATATCTTGTGACAAAGTGTAGAGAGATTGTTTTGACAGACATCAGCAAATCAGGGCAAACAGCGAGAGAAGCTAATAAGGACAGAGAGGAAATTAGGAATGCTTACAAACATCTGGAAAAGATCAGAAAATAGAAGTATATAGGAATACCTACAAACAACTTGAGAAGATCAGGGAATAGAGGAATATGGAAATACCTAAAACATGCGGAGAAGACAAGGAAATGGAGGAAAAGAGGAATATCTAAAACACATGGAGAAGATCAGGAAAACAGGAATACCTACATACATCTGGAGAAGTTCGGAAAATAGAGGGATAGACGAAGACTGTCAACACAAGGAGAATATAAGGAAATACAGGAATAGAGGAATACGTACAATACATTGAGAAGATGAGGAAATAGATGAATAGAGGGATATTTAAAACGCCTAGAAAAATTAAGTTGTATGTCCTTCACAGGACGTAGCTGTTAACCCCAGCATTGTCGCTGTTCGTGATTCGCCTAGAGAAGATAAGAAAATAGAGGAATAGATGGATACCAATAAACCCATGGAGAAGATAAGAAAATAGAGGAATAGCTGAATACCTACAAACACCTGGAGAAGATCAGTCAATAGAGAAATAGAGGAATGCCTACCAACACCTGGAGAAGATCAGGGAATAAGGGAATAGATGAACACCTACAAACACCCGGAGACGATAAGCAGAAAAATAACCGAATAATATGGGGAGGAGATAGAAGGCACTGCCTGGATGTCTACGAGGGCAGATGGACGGCGCTGAATGAACATCTACGGGAGAAGATGGGCGGTGGTACCTGGAGGTCTATGGGAGGAGATGGACGGCGCTGCATGGATGTCTAAGAGAGGAGATGGACGGCGTTGCCTGGATGTTTATGGGAGAAGATGGACGGCGTTGCCTGGATGTTTATGGGAGGAGATGGACGGCGTTGCCTGGATGTTTATGGGAGAAGATGGACGGCGTAGCCTGGATGTTTATGGGAGAAGATGGACGGCGTTGCCTGGATGTTTATGGGAGGAGATGGACGGCGTTGCCTGGATGTTTATGGGAGAAGATGGACGGCGTTGCCTGGATGTTTATGGGAGGAGATGGACGGCGTTGCCTGGATGTTTAATGGAGGAGATGGACGGCGTTGCCTGGATGTTTATGGGAGAAGATGGACGGCGTTGCCTGGATGTTTATGGGAGGAGATGGACGGCGTTGCCTGGATGTTTAATGGAGGAGATGGACGGCGTTGCCTGGATGTTTATGGGAGGAGATGGACGGCGTTGCCTGGATGTTTATGGGAGAAGATGGATTGCGCTTTATAAATGCCTACGGGAGGAGATGGGTGGCGCTACATGAATGTCAACGGTAGGAGATGGATGGTGCTGCATGGATGCATACCGGGAGATGGACGGCGATGCATGGATGTCTACTGATAGATGGACGGCATTGTATGGATGTCTATGGGAAGAGATGGACGGCGATGCATGGATGTCTACTGATAGATGGACGGCATTGTATGGATGTCTATGGGAAGAGATGGATGGCGCTGCATGGATGTCTACTGATAGATGGACGGCACTGTATGGATGTCTATGGGAAGAGATGGATGGCGCTTCATGGATGTCTAGATGCATAAAACTGTGTGCTTTGTTTTCATTTAACGGCCATCACACAGAACTGTGTGACTTACTTATTGACTCGCCCTCGTAACGTTTTCTACCCAGCTATGCACCGCTTTAGGGGACGAACATTTGTCAGCATAAACACTGACAACCCACCTTGGCGGGAGACAGTTCACGAATGGCACCGAAGTTGAATATGAAGTGAAATGTGGTTTAGAAAACGGAGAACGCAGTTCTATGCGGCAGGTTTGGGAGGACTGATAGAACTATGAGATAAGTGCATCAATGTTGATGGAAATTATGTGTAAAAATAAAGGGAGAAGGTATGTATAAAACTATACTGATTTCAAGTTGTTAACATATTTAGTTATTTTTCTACAGCCTTTTGTGACTTACTTATTAACTTACTCTCGTATGTTTATCGAATCAATACAATTTGTATCGTTTATTAACTTTCTAATTTGAGGTCCATGAAAAATTCCAGCTTTCAGTTTGTCTATGCTCAGTTCCGAAAACTGCATAAATAATTAAAGCAGGTATCATCTTTGTTTAGGACCTTAACAAATCGCTTTATCAAGCCAAGCTTCATATGTGATGGTGGCAGAATAATTCTTTTTCGACCAATGAGAAACCTGTTGACACTATTTTCCTTTCCAAATTCAAATAAATCTCTCAAAGGCCATAATGTCTGTGTCCAGTGCGTATCTGTTGCCCAGCTATTCCACAAACATATGAAGTATGGCTATTTTGTGAATTCATTCTGCTGTCTCCGTAACGAAGAAGTTACAGGCGCAATCCGTGATCCCGTATACCCATGTTCGAAACACAGCTGCGTGCGATTTTGCAGCAGACCGCGTTGCGTTGGTTATTTTACGACATAGTATGGGTGTCGGTCGTTCAGAAAGCAATGGCAAACTACTGAAAGTAAACTTGCCCAGAGATCTCAACAGCAGTAAATGCTGACGTTGACTGAAACGTCCTATAAAATATATGTAACTAACTTCTGCTGTCCAAGCAAGAAGGTCATCATTGTAAGATCTACACAAACCATCCAGTTATGTTCTAAATACTTTTTTTTCAGAACTGTGCCTAGCGTAGCATATTCCCTCTTCATTGATATAGAAATTGCAATTGGATCTTAGCCGTATTTGTTACCATTGTGTAAGAGAACATCTTTCAAATTACTTGTAGAGCTGTCAATGAAAACTCGCCACCCATTTCATTTACCAGACCTCCTAGATTAGTATAATGTTGATATCATTACTAAAGAATGGAATAAAACATTACTATCTGTTGCGATAAATTGTAATTGTTTAGTCAGTATTGTTTGTTTTCTTTCAATTTTGAAACCAAAAGTTCTGAAGATTCCCTGGAGAAATATAGATCTCGGATTAGATCATTCAGTTCACTCTGGCCGAAGCGTAAAGCAGATGACAAACCAACTTCAAAAATACTATCACTGTCACTTTTCCTTCAACATGCCACTGCTGTTTCATCTTCTAGCAGTGAATCCAAAATCTGACTGAAAGTTGGAATTGGTATGTCTTCCCTGTGTGGAGCAAGTCGTATAGCAGAATGTAAATTTGGATATTTCCATCCACTCCCTTAATATTGACAACACAGAAATAACAGTCATCATATTGGTTTTTTGGCTCCGGGCTCCCTCGAAACCATTGTAATTCCAAATTATATATATATATATATATATATATATATATATATATATATATATATATATATATATATATATATATATATACACACACACACACTAGCTGACCCGGCCCGACTTCGCCCAGCTCCTCGCGGGGATCTATCTATCTGCCTGCCTGCCTGCCTGCCTGCCTGCCTGCCTACCTACCTACCTACCCCTATACATTCGCAACCTGTTTGAACACTACTGTCATGGTCTTATATGACATGTGTAAGGAAGAATGTAAGTGCCGGTATGTAAGCGAGAGTCAGTGTAAGCATGACTGAGGTAAAGGGCAGTAAGAGACGCCACGGCTTGGCTAGTGGACGGTCAGGCAAGAATCCCGTGAACAGAGCCACGTGATGTGGGGAGGTCAACCAGGAGAGAGGGCAGTGTGTGTGAGGCAGCGAATAGAGACGGACGTGTGGAGATCGAGAGAACGCTAGAACGATAGAACGATAGTAGTTCTGACGGATATATGGAGATGAACGTTGTGTAGTGATATTCGAGGAATGTACTAACTGTGCTATGTGCGGGATGATGTGAAGTTGTGATTGTGAATGATCATGCGGGCGACAGTGTAAAGATCGCCATTGTGAGCTAGCGCGTGGCTGTTGGTGGTGAACGATTGTTTGAGCGTGAAGTGCGACTATGTTGTCAGCCTGTAATATATATTGTAATAAATGATTGTTCAGGAGATAGCTCCTGCCAGTTTCCGATTGCATTCATGTGTTCTTAGTAGATGTGTTGTAGATGTTGTAATTTGCCTGTCAAAGTCCAGCGAGCTAGACAGAGCTACTAAGTAGGACTCTGACAGGTATAATGGTGTCAGAAGTACACATGAACCACATGCTCATGTAGAACGCACAAAAGAACGCTACTTTTGTAAAGAAGAAGAAGATCTATTCCATAATATATATTAAAAATTGTAAAGTAAAGATGTGTTAATAGAGTCAGAACGAAAATAACATCATTTCTTTCCACAGCAGGTTTCAATTCTACAAAGCGACCGACGTAACCAGACCAGGTCAGCGGTAACCATCACGAGAATCACGTTCCTGTACATCAAGCGTTCGAGTGGTCAGCAGAGAAAGATAAGTTGATTAATTTTGATTGCTAATTACCCAAATCTGCATTCTTTGATTTTTTGTATAAAGACCATCATTAGTGGAGTTAGATATTAATTAACAGAAAATGTCAGTGTCAGAGGAGGAATGCCTATCATACTTTTGGAGCATAACTCATTACAGGAAGGTGCAAAAATGTTTCGAAAGTACACGGGCACATGATAAAGCAAAGTGTAATATAAACCATAACTTCATGCATGAGTGGACACAGAATTTTGAAAAGAAAATGCAAGAATACAACATCGCACCAATGCATTGGGGTAAATGGTACAGAGCACACTTACCAATAAAATACAAAAGACTTGAAGAGATCATACCAGATATAAAAAGTGAAGACTATGAATATTTTAAAACAAGGATATTAAAACACTATCTAACCTCTTTCGAGACTCTAAAAGTAGAAATACAAAATGTGAAACCAGCCACAGACAAGTCATTCAACCAGTATGTAAGGGAATTAGAAGCAGCTTTCACAAAACTAACATTGGTAATTAGACATTCAGACAACAATCAAGGAGTAATAAATTTCTTGCTAATAGAAAAACTAAAAGCAACACTCCCACCCGAATGCGGAAAATACTTAGAAGAACACAAAACAGAACCTATCCAAAACTTACTAGAAAAATGCCGCGAATACTACAACCAAAGTATAAACCTGGTTAAGAACACTCAACAGAAAAGTACTGTGAAATCAACGGCATCTGCAGCCACAGATTGTCAAAACAAACCACAGAAAACAAAACCAGTACTGTGCAAACATTGTAGCACTCCACATACAGAAAATGGAATATGCGATAAGAATCCCACTTATCAAGAATACCTAAATACTATAATAGCACAAAAACTGGGGAAGGTAAATCAAAGGAAATATAGAACAAAATGTCATTTTTGCCTTGCTTATGGCCACAGACGTTTTGAATGTGAAGGTGTAAAAAGAATACAGATAGCAAAAGCAAATGCAGCCATAA
Source organism: Cepaea nemoralis (assembly GCA_014155875.1). Classification (NCBI taxonomy): domain Eukaryota; kingdom Metazoa; phylum Mollusca; class Gastropoda; order Stylommatophora; family Helicidae; genus Cepaea; species Cepaea nemoralis. The sequence continues at coordinate 46,826 of JACEFZ010026650.1, forward strand.
AGATTACAACAGACAGTTCAGCAAAGAACTTAGCAAAAGTAAACATCACAGAGACGAAAACAAGACCAAACACTGCAAAGTCAGAACAAACTGAGTTTTACCCATCAGACTTTGTACCATATTTTAATAATGTTGTTAACATCACTCAACCTCAGTCCTTATGTAAAGAGGTCAATACTCAACAAGAATGTGAGGAAATGAACAAAACCTCAAGACTGTCGTTAGGAAAACTAACATTCCATGAAGGTTACATCAATGACACAGTATGCACATGCGTACGCGACACAGGGTCCTGTCTTATCGGTCTTCGGAAGACCCTAGCTGATCCTAAAGACTACCTAGATGAGTACATCTATTGCAAAACTGTTTCAGGGACAGTAGAGAAATATCCTATGGCATGGGCCAATATAAAGTCACCTTTCCTATCAGGCAGAGTAACTTGTGCTTTATTAGACAATCCATGTTGTGATTTATTAATTGGAAATGTATTAAATGTGACACACTACACAGAGTCCAAAACTCACACAGGGCAAAAAGTTAACACCACAACAAGTACTGCCTTAACTACACCACTCATCATACAACAACATGATGAAAAGAACAAAGTACCACACCATACCATCTCAAAACAAGAAAAAACAGAAACTGGTGTGTATCAACACAATAAGAAAGGTGCAGAAAACAAACATTTCACAACAGTGAGGGAAGATCACAAATCATTATGTGACATACTATACTCCATGTACTCCCTGTTAACTACACACATAACCAAGTGCACACAGTGGATGGTTATACTGGCACTGCTCATTGTAAATACAAAACAAATGTCTTCACAGACAGTTTTATTTCCACATTATCATGACGCAACACAGATGATATTACTCATGACAAACCAGCAAACTTTGTTACTTATATCATTACTGTTGAACCAAAGTTTGGTGTTACCACTGCTAAACATCTATGTCAAATCAACTCAGACACATACTTATGCTGAACAATGTAAATCATCAGTCGGTGGAATTACTGACAAAAATCAGCAATAAATTACCCTACATATTTTGGAAAATAGACACAAATTGCAGAAAAGCATACAAACATGCACGATTACTTTTCAAAACTATACATGGTGTATTATTATTGTTTGAACTATTGAATGTATATACACATGTACGAGTGCAGGTTTGGAGATAGCACTCAAAATGATCTCAACATGAAAATTTGAACATCCCCACCCTTCGGAAATTTAACCGTAACCCACTTTATATCCTTAGATCCAGTAACTCCAGAGTTGCCTTGTCTGCTGTACGACTCCAGCGCTATGATACGAGCACACTTCATTGTAAAGACCAGCATGAAAGGTCCTTCAACGTGAAAGTGTCACTGGCAAAACAGTAAGACTCAACATGTGATTTCAGGTATCAAACAGTAAAATATACCCAGATTGACTTTGTTTTCAAACGAGTATCTACAGAATCTACCTTTTGAAATCGACGAACAACGACGACAGCTCCACAAGTACAGACATTCATTTCCGATGATCAGTTTAATGAACCAGATGCCAACCTACAAACTATGGCAAAGACAGTCACAGACAGACGCACCATGGCCACACTCAAAATTAAGGACACCGAACTTTAATTAATTCGTGTTTTATACGTGTGAATTCCAGCAATTTTACAAAATGAACTTACAAATTGGCCAAACTTGGTGAACAGTCTTAAGCACTATACAGAAGGAAAGACAATATCATGGTATACAGAAGACGTCAATAATCGTATGCGAGAGAAGACATGCCAAACATTTCAGCACGGAAACGAACATTGAACACGAGTGATTTAATTACGTGTGCATAACTTCCACAGGACAAGAACGGTATCCATATGTGCATAAAGGCATCAATGATGTATATTTTATTGTATATGTATTAACTGTATGACATCCAATGTCTAATTTTATTATTATAATACTTTGTATTGTTATAATGTGATATGTACATATGAGCGTAAGTATAGTGGCGAATAGAATAAGGTGTAATGCTGAGAATCAACGCCTGGCAATCCCAGTGCGCGATTGTTACCAAACTTGCCTTCGCGTATGCTGGATAGCCCGACGAATGACGCTTAGAAATAGTGATATAGAATTAACATCAGAATATGGTAACCAGAAGGAATATACCAACAGGGTGATGCCAACCAAAGAGATTAATAACAACTCTCCATAACAGTAAACGAGGTGTGCTCACAAAGGGAAACAACTCATGGTCCGACATAAGATGAGGTAAGGGGGACTATAACATACATGAAGTATATTCGAACCATGACCACAACATTGACATAGCGTGCTCATAAAGAATCGAGTAGTGTGCATTAAATAGAGACGAGGGGAACCACGTCTGAATAGAGAGAAAATTTAAGAATGCTGTAAGAGGAAGTTGTAGCCTTATTTGAGGCATAAACCAATGGAGAATCCTTAAACCAGCATAGCCACAATAACTATGAGATGAGAATGCACAGACAATCGATTGAGAAATATGAACAGAATGTAATGTCACGGAGTGGTGGTTGAATAATATAACGAGGTATGACAAGTAGACCCAACCATAACATTTGTCAGACCACGACAAAACCTTGAGAGAAACCTCAATACTGAAAAAGAGAGAACAATGTTTGAAGTTAATCTCGGAAAAGATCAGAGCAAAAAGGGACGCAAGCGTATACTTATGATCATATAATCCCCTGACAAGGTTAGAAAGATGTACCAAGAGTAACAACAGCAGAATGTGTCACATATCTAAGAGTAAGTGCCACATTGGTTGTGCGGGGGGGGGGGGGAATGTCATGGTCTTATATGACATGTGTAAGGAAGAATGTAAGTGCCGGTATGTAAGCGAGAGTCAGTGTAAGCATGACTGAGGTAAAGGGCAGTAAGAGACGCCACGGCTTGGCTAGTGGACGGTCAGGCAAGAATCCCGTGAACAGAGCCACGTGATGTGGGGAGGTCAACCAGGAGAGAGGGCAGTGTGTGTGAGGCAGCGAATAGAGACGGACGTGTGGAGATCGAGAGAACGCTAGAACGATAGAACGATAGTAGGTTGTGACGGATAATGGAGATGAACGTTGTGTAGTGATATTCGAGGAATGTACTAACTGTGCTATGTGCGGGATGATGTGAAGTTGTGATTGTGAATGATCATGCGGGCGACAGTGTAAAGATCGCCATTGTGAGCTAGCGCGTGGCTGTTGGTGGTGAACGATTGTTTGAGCGTGAAGTGCGACTATGTTGTCAGCCTGTAATATATATTGTAATAAATGATTGTTCAGGAGATAGCTCCTGCCAGTTTCCGATTGCATTCATGTGTTCTTAGTAGATGTGTTGTAGATGTTGTAATTTGCCTGTCAAAGTCCAGCGAGCTAGACAGAGCTACTAAGTAGGACTCTGACAACTACCTTAGTACAGACTACATGCCCCCAAAAACAAAAACACAAAAAAACAATAATGGTAACTTATCTCAAACGACAACTAGCCAAAAAACATTCCATTATGTATGGGTATATCCTGGTGTTGATTTCCTCGTCTAAGGGATAATGTGCTAATTACCTCTGATCCTAGATATGTATATGCATTATATATTCCACACAGTACATGCGGTTGTTATACACAGTGAGCAACTGGGGTTAGAATTACATTGTAAAAGGACACAGGTTATGGTCGTCACTAGGAAGAACGAAGTACCACAATATAATATACAAGTAAATGGCAATATTCTTCAACAAGTGAATCGGTACAATTGTCTCGGAACAGTCATAACATCTGATGGGAGATGCATTGAAGAGATTAGAACAAGAATCGCCATAGCGAAAGTAGCCTTTAGCAAGATGAAAAACATTCTAACCATTAAAAAGATGGCAATTGAAACGAGAAAAAGAGTGTTGAAGGGTTACATAGAGCCTGTTCTTTTGTATGGATGTGAAACTTGGACAATGAGCAGTCAAGCTGAAAAACATCTGATGGCTGCAGAAATGTGGCTTCACAGGAAAATGTAAAGAATACCATGGACAGACAGAAAAACCAATGACCAAGTAGTACAGGAGACAAATGAAAATCGTAAATTGATTAGAGAAATTAGACATAGACAGTCAAAATTTTTTGGACATGTTATGAGAAGAAATGGATTGGAGAACTTAGTGACAACTGGCAAGATCGAAGGGATCAGACCAAGAGGAAGACCGAGAGGAAAATACCTGGATGGCGTGGCCACATGGCATGGACGAGACATGAACACTGAGCTGATCCACGACTCTGGTGATCGAGTGAAATGGCGAGTCATGACCGCCCACGCTTTTCGGCATGGCACATTATATATATATATATATATATATATATATATATATATATATATATATATATATATATATATATATATATATATATATATATATATATATATATATATACATATACATATACAAATACATATATATAAATTTGCAATAAATGCATGTCAGTTATAAAAAAAAAAATTGGCAATATTTGGCGCATCTGCGGTTCTGCAATTCGACATTGTTCTTCCTATATTTATGATTACATTTTCTTCCTAACTCTTTGCATGATGATATTTCGCAATATATCTCTGAGATGGCACGTGAAGACGGGGACAAATGAAGACAGATACAGATGGCGACAGAGACAGATAAAGACAAAGACATGTGAAAACAGAAACATATGAAGACAGAGACGCATGCCTAAATAGCTTATCAACTCACAATAATTTAAGCAACGCCAAGTTCATTGAACTGTAGACAGATATGGAGAGTCGTGATTACCGATGCCTCCCCTAGCCCAAGCAGCAGCAGAGGAAGAGGAAGACAGCGTATAACAGTGTCGACACACCCTGGTCACAATAATTACTGAACGTATTACTCCCTAAAACTGTTAGAAGAGGGCACTGTTTATTACCCCTTGCTGCATTGACTGTTTACAATTGGGCCAGTTGATAAAGAAGACGAATGGCTCGACATGTTCGTAGCTGCGCTGACAGTCTTGTTGTCCTTGGAAATCGTTAGCGGTGAAAGACTTGATGGTGTTAGCGTCATAAGTCCCGGGTCTGTGTGGAATAAATACATGAAATGTGCAGCTGACATCGCCTACATCTGTAGTTATGTCATAAATGATTTTTGCCTGCTTATTCCTTACACGTTTAGTGTAGGCATAATTGTAAACAACTAGTGTATGCATTATTGTGACTGACTAGTGTATGCACTGTTATAATTGAATGTTGTATTCATTATTGTATTCACTATGGCGTTTGTCATATGGTAAATGACATGCGTGTAGAGTGTGAGCTGATGTGCACACACATCAGTAAACAAAAATAGATAATAGTAAAATAATGCACGGTGTAGCATGATGGACGCTACGTCACCAAGTCGCGTTGACTAACAACACGACTGTCACTTAGACACTTTAACTTCAGCCTTCATCCAGAGCAGACACACCGCAGCGCTACACGTACACCAGTACAGACGATTCACTAGGACGATCTAACACTCTCACCGATTGACAACTAATAGTCCGCTCAAACGAACACATCTACGATTAGCCACAACACCCCTCAAACACCAAACATCGATCTCAGGTGCTGAGTCAGTTTAGGACGGCCACTTAGTCTCGAACGC
>JACEFZ010026650.1:57500-145000 GCA_014155875.1 Cepaea nemoralis
ATGAAGGGTTTGAGCGATGCAGACCTGGAGGAGATGACCCACTGCTTTAACCAGAGCATTAGGACAGCATCAGTATCGCAGGATTGGGTGCACCGCTATCCCATCCCTCTCCCAAAACTATTCAAGGATTATTCAAAGCTTAGGGGCTTTAGAATCATCACCCTTCAAAATACATTTGGGAAGGTTCTAGAGAAGATAGTCGCTTTCAAGATGCAAGAGTTTTTGGAAAGGGGGAAGCTTCTTCCAAGAGGCCTGGGGAGCTAAAGGCCAGGAAAAGATACCTGGTCAAATGCAGCCACTTTTGCCTTTAACGTTTATGAGGGGTTCCAGAGTAGACAGGAAACTATGGCGGCAGCTCTTGTCTCGAGGATGCGTACAATAGAGTTCGATATGATATTTTGATGACAGCACTGATGGAGAAGGGGCTCAATCCCTGGTTGGAGAACTGGTTAGCAGTCGTCCTCCATTTTCGTCGGGTTGCTCTCCGTCTGGGTGCATGGACCTCAGAGCCACATATTTTAACACCGGGACTGCCATGGGGATCTGCAGTCTCACCGGTGATCTTTAACGTGTATACGAGCAAGATTGCAAACCTAGAAGCACCAGGGGTTGGAAGAATACTAACATTTGCAGATGATACTCTTGCATATAGGCAGGGGAGAGATAGGGAGCAAACAGCCCAGGAGTTACAGGCGACAGTAGATAAAGTGATTTACTGGTGCACAGAAATGAGTATTGTCATCCACCCGGAAAAGGCGGCTGTTTTGTGGTGCTCTCTGGACAACAGGATTGTGAGAGCTGATGTCCCAAGCCTCGCGATAGATGGTAGAAATGTCAGCAGAGAGAACAAACTGAAGTATCTGGGGATAACATTTGACAGGAGCCGATCCTTCAAGGACCATGTGGAGATGGTTGTGACAAGATCTCAAAAGGGACTCAGTGCACTTAAAACTATGGCTGCAATGGACACAGAGCAGAGAATGCTTTTCACACTATACCAGCACTTGATCCTCTCAGTAACTGATTATGGATTAGGACTGCTCACTGTCTCAGAGAGTCAGCTGGTGAAGTTAGAGCGCATACAGAATGAAGCTATGCGGGTCATTCTGGGATGTACCAGAGACACCCCAGTAGTGTGTATGCATTACATCCTTGGTCTGCCGACTGTTGCTGGTAGGCTCAAAGTGATGCAGGCGAAGGCATACCTCAGAGTAGCTGCAGACACAGACCACCCACTGCATGAGGCGCTGGACGCAGTTAAGGGTCAGCGACTGATAAGAGGGAAATCATAGATGGCTCAGGCGGAGGATACGATCAGATAGGTGTACCCCTTGGAGAACATTAGGCGATAGAGGAGTGGGTCAGAGTGCCAGCGGAGCAGTCAGACTTGTGCAGAGTTATAATCACATTAAGCCGGGAAATCCAGCAACTAATTCAGGCCAATGCTCACTCGGGTGATGTGATTATCTACACAGATGGTTCTGTGTCAAAAGGTGAGAGATGTGGCTGGGGGTTCATAGCCAAAGCTAATGGTCGATGTTTGGTGCAGGAGAGCCTGGCATATGATACCACAACATCCAGCTTAAGAATGGAGGTGGAGGTAGTCACTGCGGCACTTCGCTGGATGGAGAATACGACACACACATACACACATCGTGATTGTATCTGACTCAGAAAGCATGCTGGCGAGGGTGAGGACGGGCAGGCTTCGTGCGGAGTGGCTTGCTTCGCTTCAGAGGTCACGGGTGACAAGCATCGCCTGGATCTTTTCTCCAGGGCATGCCGGTGTGTTGGGAAATTAACAGGCGGACAGATTGGCTGGCTCTGCAGAACTTGGTGGAGTATTGATACATGACAAGGCAGACGTGGTTGCGGCTTTGTGGGAGCACGTGTTCACCTCGGAGGAGCAAATGGTTTACCATGGTCTGGCAAGAGTGAGACAGCGAGGAGTGACGAGGGAATCTGGCCGACGCTCAACGCTCAGAGGAAAGGCGAGACGGACATATAATCAGATTGCTACTGGTACAATTGGTGTTGGAACCCTTCACTGATCGCTGAGAATGGGGAAGGAGCTCTTATGGGAATGCCCCGAATGCTGTGATGTCGACTCCTAAATCAATCAATCAATCAATCATACAGGAGCAAAGAAAATTAGTATCGTTAGTATCAACATCATACTTAGGCTCACAGAACATTGCTATTTGATATTTATAACGAAGTTCTTGATGATAAGTGCGTGATATTGGTCGTTGTCTAGGTAACGATCCTCCTGGTGTGTCAATTGAGCTATCTCACTGTCTTATACTATGACTCACCCCCGCAGTGCACATTCACCAGTCAGTAAACAAGATCGATCTTGGCGCACATAATCCTTTAATACAGAAAATAACACAGACCCACTGAACATATTTATATATCCAGAAAACACTATATAATCCATAGAATATCCATATCCTCCTCACAACATTAACACGCACACATCACTGTCTTCTCACGGCCTGCTTAATCTCAAATTCGCAAGACAGGTAATCCAGCTCCTATCCACCGCTGGACCTCACACAATACACCCACACACTGGGTCTAGTCTCCACTAACTATATCACCCACTCTGGGTTCAGGCCTCCATTCACTATCCAAACCCCACTGGGGTTTAGGCCTGCATTCACAACTGGGAGAACAACACAAGAACTGACCCACAGTCAGTCTAAACTCCCACGTCCTCGACAACCGATCCGTTCGGCGCCAAAACATCCACTGTCCTGAAGTCCCCTGACTTCACATCAAAACTAAAATGTCCTTAACCCCATCCCTCCTGGGGGTCTCCACTCACACCCACCCCATTATTTCTCAGGGTTGATTGTTTTTCTCGTAGCCAGGTCACTCACCTCAATGTCAATGACCCAGGCATATGTCAATATTACTCCACTACGGCCAACCAATTCACTGGTACCCACTCATCCATTGTACGTACATCCACTGAGACTCCTTCTGAGTTTTCACACTCGGACAACCATCACGTCTCCATTTCTTCCAGTTTCCCGGCTGACCCTCCTGACCTTTTTCATGTACCGGTTCCACTCATTTACCTGGGATTTTCACTGAACCGTTACCGTCTCCTACCACGGTCCCCATAACCATCAGGTTCCCACGGATGTGTATAAAAGAGGATAAAGTGACATTCGTGTTAGGTATTTCAGCCTGGGATTCTGAGATAAGTAGCTACATTGTTTTCAATAGGGGGGGGGGGGGGGTATTGGGGGGATGTGTATGTGGGTGGAGAAATGTGTGTGTAGGTGGGGGATCAGTGGGTGGGTGGCGGCATGTATGTTTGAATGGGTCTGTGTGAGTGCGTGGAGGTATGTGTAGGTGGATAGGGGGTGTGTCTCACAACATTGCAATATGCACTGTTTACGTCACAACTTTCACTTGAAAATATTTGTTTTTCCCATGTGAATGTATCATGCGTTATATGCATTGTTTATGCTTACAAAATCCATTTGACAATGTTTTTTTTTTTCCCTATGTAAATGTAACATGCACATTTGATGAATGAAAGATGAGTGATTGAAAGGGCCGAATGTAAGACGGGCCTGCGTGTCCAATTTGTTACCCTTTTAAAATAAAGTTCGCTCGTTCGTTCAAATTAGCATTTACTCTTCATTGCTTTCATATTTCATCTTTGTATTCTTCTCATCCCGTTCTTATGCCTCAATGCTGTTACTGTAGTGTCTTCTCCGTGATTATATGTTGTGTTTTGTGTATGGCGAAAAGTAGCCTTTAGCAAGATAAAAAACATTCTGACCAATATAAAGATGTCAATTGAAACGAGAAAAAGAGTGTTGAGGGGATACATAGAGCCTGTTCTTTTGTATGGATGTGAAACTTGGACAATGTGCTGTCAAGCTGAAAAATATCTGATGGCTGCAGAAATGTGGCTTATGAGGAAAATGCAAAGAATACCATGGACAGATAGAAAAACCAATGACCACGTACTGCAGGAGACACATGAAAATCGTAAATTAATTAGAGAAATTAGACGTAGACAGTCAACATTTTTTGGGCATGTTATGAGAAGAAATGGACTGGAGAACTTAGGGACAACTGGCAAGATCGAAGGGAACAGACCAAGAGGAAGACCGAGAGGAAAATATATGGATGGCTTGTCCACATGGCATGGACGAGACAGGAACACTGAACTGATCCACGACTCTGGTGATCGAGTGAAATGGCGAGGCATGACCGCCCACGCTTTCCGGCATGGCACATGATTGATTGATTGATTTGTGTATCTATTTATTTGCCAATGAAAGCTAGTCGCCGCAACGTCCTGTATGTTTCGTGATTCCGCTCTAGCTCTTCTGTTTTGGAGGAAGATACAACCCAAAGCAGCCGATGCCTACCAGATGTATAGTGAGAACTCCTGGCAGGTTACCACCGGTGTTTAAATTTATGTCATGTAGTGCTAACTTAATTGAATTAAAACTCAGCCAGTAATCCAGGTGTACCCCATGTTATGTACAACGATATTCCTAGCATCCTGCCCGTTTCTTAGAAACCCTACACGGGATAGTTGGAGGAGGGTGATGGATGATGATCAACAAAGTGGCCTGGTTAGGACCTTCTTGCGGACTTGGAATTATATAATTACTCTAACCGGGGGATGTGTTATTACTTTACCTTGAAATGCTTCTTCTAGACATTCATTCAAATATCTTAATAAAACGCATACCCTGGTTAGCACATGTCTTCTTCTTCTTCTTCTTCTTCTTCTACGTTCGTCCGGAGTGTTTCTTTTTCAGACGTAATTGCGGTGTGTCTCTTTATGCACTCTTGGGCCAATACATCCGACTTTTGTGAGCGGTTTTTCACCAGGTTAGCATTCCTGTTGAATTCTCACTTTTGTGGTGCCGTCCACATCCCAGCTGGTCAAGTTAGAACGGTCGAAGACTTCACGGTCAGCCCTCAAGGGAAGGAAGGGTAGTCTATGGGCATTATCTGCCATACAAGGAGGCTTCCATGTTGGCAGAGCCTCCTCACGCAGTTTCCTCACTTCACTGTATTGGGCATTTCGTTATCTACGGGCCGCTCCCCGAAAAAACCAGGAACGGTCGGTCTACATACAGCATCCACTTAGCGAGCCTTCGGTTCTGACATGCGCTGTCGCTGTGCCCGGAAGACAAAATAGTCAAATCTTTTCAGGGCACGAGGGACGTTCAGAAAACTAGATAGTCAGAGCTGTTCCAGGCACGAAAAACATTTCACTAGGACGTTTTATTTGCGCCCTTAGGCCGGCACATCCGACTTCAGCGCGCGGTTGGTAAACGGGTTTGCCTTTTCGTCGTTTGGAGGGACATTCGACTCTTACTGCTGTGCTGTCATCCACATCTCTGCTGGTCAAGTTAGAACGGCCGAAGACTGTACGGTCAGCCCTCAAGGGAAGGCAGGGACCATCCATAGACATTTACAGCCATCCAAGGAGGCTTCCATAATTGTAGAGTCGGCACATATAGCTCTGAGAATAGGCTCGTCCAAGGAATCGCCAAGTCCTGCTCATGGCTGCATTAATTCCTCACTTCCATATGTTGGGTATTTTGTTCGCCCCTGACCACTCCCCGCACAGACCACGAACGGTCAGTCTGCAGACGAAATCCACTCAGCAAGCTTTGGCTTCGGACTTCCACATAAAGGATTTGCTAGCCAAGAGTTCCATTTCGTGTTGATGAGACGACATCCACTCAGTAAGCTTTCGCTCCGGACTTCAACGTAATGGATTCGCTAGCCAAGCGTTCTATTTTGTATTAGTGAAACGTTTCTCCACCTTTGACTATACTCATTCAATGAGTATCTTATACAGACTTACACCGTAACCATTGCGTGCGATTGAGAAGCTTTTTCACCTTTAGTAACGTTGTCGAGGTAGGCTACATGTGCTCCACGCTCAGCACCTTACCTCCATGCAGCAGAGAGCTAGTAACGGCCACGCCCTCTCATCCGGATGTTCCCTCATATCCCTCGAGTGAGAGCCTTAGAACAATTGTCTGGACCAAGCATGTAGGAGGCTCAGCATCTCACTTCCATTTTACAGTGGGTGAGTATAGTCCCGGCTCTCACATACGGAGGTTACTGACTTAGAGGCGTTCAGCCATATCCCTCAGTAGAGTGCTGTAGATTATGTGTCTGGACCAAGAATGTCGTGGCACCGTGCACCTGATTCGGACTTGACTGCCTGTCCCCAGTCTACCTGCAAGGCAGCAGGTGTGTCTCTTGGTCTGATTCCTATCCCTTGACCTGTCCAATATGGACGGCGTAGCCCTTGGGGTCATTAGAACACGCAAGCTCCTCTACCACGACGAAGTGGAGACACGTCAGAGGGGGTTAGCATATATCTTATCAATGGTTACTTTCCTTTAAAATATAAAGAGTCATACTGGGTCCGGATCAACAACTCCCTTCTTATAATTAACAAATGTAATAAGATAGGGCTGTTTACCGGATAAGACACTCTACTCATAGAGTTAACGTAATAAGACAGAAGAATCAACTTAAGGTACCGTTTTAAACATATGCACTCGGATAGACTATAACAGATTCTCTTAGGGAATAAGGATGCAAAGATAGAAAACTATCATCAGTTTCTGCTGTAGTCTCCGAAGGGAACATGACCGGCTGGACAGGTCTAGATTAATCTAGACCGCATCAAAACGAGCGAAGATCATGATCAGGAGATGAAAGTTGGTCCTATGGCATATGCTGATCCAACTGTTGCTCGGATGAAAAGTTTCATTTATTATATTCTCAAGTATTCTACTTATTTAGGGTTAACCAAGTATAATTCAAGTCATATCAAGGTTGATGAAATACGAGTATGTGTCAAGTCATCGTATTGTTCAATGTTGGTGAAATACCAGTATAATTCAAGACTGTTCCAAGTCTGAAGAAATACCAATATATTTCAAGCCTATTTCAAGGCATTGTAATAGAAGTCATTTTAGTGTGCAGGGGCTGGTAAAACACCAGTCCAGTAAATGTCAACTATCACTACTTCATCTCATTTGAATTGCTGGGAATGTCCCAGAAGTATTTATTCTGTGAACATCAAGCAGGGCATTGTGTGTTTGTGCATCATCAGGCCCTAGTCTAGCAGTCTAGCAAAGTGCTGCATCTTCACAATCATCGTCAGGTCTGGCACAATATGACTGCCAGCAATACTTGTCCAAGTATCGAGAGGGAGGGCAACAAGACTTCCAAGATCTAACTTTGTTATCCTGACTGAGTGGCATGAGGTCCCACGTCCTGTAGACAGTACAAGTGGATGACCATACCAGGTGAAGGTGTCTGTAGTGTTTTGGACATTGCATTCACTGTAGACGACCAAGAAGAATTTCTAGCTCTATGATGATCCAGCCAGCTGGGACCCGTTCTGAACCACCTCTGTCTACAAAAAGACATTTATTTGTTCATATATGTGAACTATTCAATTTCAGACTATAAAATCTTCAGTTATACAGGTCACTTTAATCATGTGAGAGCACTTTCTATAGACAGATTCGTTCTTCTTTAAAGGTGTTCACTATCTTCTAGAGGTACATAGTGGACAGCAGGGATTCTCCATCATAGAACTGCTATGATAATAATTGATAGATTGATTGGAGCAAGATAGTCGCCATCCACACACATCTTGCTACACTAAGAGTTGTGTAATGGTAGCTGTGTATTTAGAGCTATGATTGGAGAGCCATGTTTGGTAGTATTTTCTGTGATTAGTAATGTAGGCCTTCAGTGTGAATAGACTTACCTTCGACAGTGCAGGTGCGAATACAGGCTGGAATCTTCCATCGACGGGGGTACGACTGCCACCATCTTTCTCCACCTGCTCCCTTGTCACTGAAGTTTCCGTTGAAGACACAGTAAAACTCGACCAGGTTCTGCGACAGTTCTGGATATAAGTCGCAAACACATGTGTTAGTTGTATGACCCGTGTTGTATATCAAAAATATTACACTTGTATTGTCTTACTTATATTATATCTTACTTTATATCTTACATATATTATATCTTACTTTATATCTTACATATATTTTATCTTACTTTATATCTTACTAATTGAGGGAATCAAGTTCTCTTTTTGTTTTACTAGTTCAAGAATCAACTTATTGTTTTTTAGTTGTGTGGATCATCACCCCTCCCTGTCTAAATAGTTCTCTCAGTCTTTATATGGCCTTCTGTAGTATGTTTCCCCTTAGTTCTCACTCGGTATCTATGTGTGTGTGTATTGTATTATCTTTCTCCCAATCGCCTGTGACTACGTTTGACTCTACCTATATGTCTGTTTTTGTAATGCCTCAAAGCAATGTATCTATCTCTCTATTTCCCTCTGCCTGCGCCTTAGTGTATTGCACATTGTTATGTATATAACAATACATATATATATATATATATAACAATATGCAATGTTTATGTTTACAAACTTCATTTGACAATGTTGTTTCCTATGCATTATTGATGAACGAAAGACGAGTAATTGGAAGGGTCGAATGAAAGACTGGCCTGCGTGCCCAATTTTTTACCCTTTGAAAATAAAGTCCGTTCGTTCATTCGTTCGTTAGTCTCTTTATTTCTATATTTCTCTCTATCTACATCTTTATTCCCTACTGCCGATTCCTCTAGCTCTACAATTCTCTATGTCAGAAAAGGTGAGAGGCAAAAACATTTATTATCATTGGGATTACCCGATGTTTATTCTGAGCTTATAGCGCATCAGGGAGTCAGAAAACATGACATGAGGGTGAACACAGGCGACGAGGTGTATACCATTAACCTTACAGATGATTGATTACATTATCATAGAAAACGCAGAACAATCATGACAACAACAACAACAACAGCAACAACACACTAACGTCAATGAAACAGCTAAAGAATTTGACACCAAGATAAATGCTGGTTTATTAATTCATTCAGTAGTATGGTATTCAGTAGTAAGGTTGCATTGCGCATGGATTACTGGACCTCTGACCGATGTACTATTACACCTGGGTTGCCGCAGGAATCTGCCTTGTCCCCGGTGCTCTTTAATGTCTACACCAGTAAAATCGCAGCTATTGAGACACCAGGTGTGGGTAGAATCTTGACATTTGCAGATGATTGTGCTGGTGTACAGACATGGCAGAGACAGGGCCAGTTTGGCGAAAGACTTACAGGTGGCGGTAAAAAGGGTGGCGGAGTGGTGCAGGGACGCAGGGGCCATTATACACCCAGACAAGCATCGGTTGTGTGGTACTCCTTGGATAACCGGATCGTTAAGGCAGACGTCCCAGGCATTATGTTGAATGAATGTCCTCTTAGTCCAGAGAGTAACTTGAAGTACTAGGGTATCACCTTTGACAGGTGTTTGTCTTCTAAGGATCATGTGGAGGCTTTGGTGGTGAAGGCTGGTAGGGGACTTAATGCACTGAGGGCTATGGCAGCAACCGGGGTAGATCAGAGGATGCTGTACAGGCTCTTTCAGCAGTTAATAATTACTGGCATTCAGCATGGTTTGGGGCTGCTGCAGTATCAAAGAGCCAGCTTGAAAGGTTGGAGCGCATACGGAATGCTGCCATGCGGTTAATCCTGGGTTGCACAAAGGACACACCAAGTATATGCATGAGACATATCCTGGCGCTACCTACAATGACGGATAGGCATAGAGTCCTTCAGGCCTAATGGTACCTGAGAGTTGCCGCAGACAGGGATCACCCGCTGCATGCAGCAATGGATATGGTTAAGGGTCATAGACTAAGACGAGGCAGGTCCTGGATGGCACAGGCAGAACTTTCTATAAGTCAGGTGTGTGATCTAGAGACCATCAATCGTGAAAGAGAGTGGGTGGAAGTTCCGGAAGACATGACGGACTGGCACAATGTAATAATAACACTGGGTCGTGAGTGCAGAGAATGGGCAGCGGGCCGCACTGAGTTTGAAGTGCAACAGCTGATCCAGAGCAACACACATCAAGGTGACATAGTCATCTACACCGATGGATCAGTGGTGAGAAACAGACGTAGTGGCTGGGGCTTTATTGCAAAGGCTAATGGGCGAGTCTTGAAAAAGGAGAGTCTGGCATATGAGACTACGACCTCCAGCATGAGAATGGAGGTGGAGGCAGTAACAGCGGCATTCCGGTGGCTAGAGGAGACTACTGCAACACACGTTGTATTCATTACGGATTCAAAGAGTATGCTTAGTAAGGTGGAGAAAGGAATGTTTCGTGTGGAATGGCTCTCGTCGCTTCAGAGGTCACAGATCGTGAGAATTGTATGGATATTTTGCCCTGGCCATGCGGGTGTACGAGGGAATGAACAGGCTGATAGGCTAGCAGGGAGGGCACCTCTTGGTGGTATTTTGCCTATGGACAAGGGGGAGGTGGTCGTGCGCTTGTGGGACCAGGTGGAGAAGGCGGAGGAACAGATTGAGAACCCATATGTGGAAAGAATGAGATTGCGGGGGATCGGCAGGGGTTCTGGAAGAATCTCAAAACTGAGAGGGAAGACCAGGAGAACTTTTAATCAGATAGCGGTGAGAACGATTAGTAGTATGACTCTTCGCTGGCTGTTGAACGAGGGGACGGAGCACGTATGAGAATGTCCTGAGTGCAGTGATGTCGGTTCTTAACTCAACTCAACTCAACTCAGTAGTATGGCCTTTTCAGAACCTCGCTCCAATCACAACTCTCCGGAACACTTCTCAATCATATGCAAGATATCCCGCGTCCGATACACCCATCTGGAGATCATCCGCCACACCCTGCACCCATCTTCTCTTTGACCTTCCTGTTCCTCTCTTCCTGGGCATATATCCCTCCATTATTGTTCTCTCTACATTTCTATGGCGTTTTAAGTGACCAATATATTTCAATTGTCTTTGTTTTATCGTCTTTAGTGGTCATCCTGCTTCAATATTCAACTCTCGTGGTATTGGTACTTTGTTCCTTTCTGTGTCCAAGATATTCTTAGAACCCGTCTATAAAGTGTATTTTCAAAGGCATTTATATGCTGTTCTGCTTGTTTATTAAATGTCCAGGTCTCACATGCATATGTTGCAATGGGAAAGATGCATGTTCTTAATAAACTTGTGTAGTTCTATTTATAAAATTGAAGAGAAGACAAACGTGTTTAAGAACATGGGACTTAATAAAGAGTTTTTGAAAGTAGATAAAGCAATTCAAGAAGAATACAGAATAGTTGTGAAAAATAGGTGCAATCAAATTGGTAACATACAGAGTATGAACGAACAAGGGGAAATGTTATAGGACTGCAGCCATCAAACAAGCAAAGAAATATTACCAGATAATACCGGTTGTACCGTTCTTATATTAACATGCTAAGAAGAAGTGGATTACTGAATAAATCTTCAAGTTGATTGACAACTGAAAACAGAGCAACAATTTCAAAAAATAATATGTTAAGATAAACAAAGAAATAAGAGATAAACGTGTGAATGCAAAAAAAAAAAACAAAAAAGAAAAGAAAAGTAAAAAAAGAAGCTGGATGGTTTGGCCTCGTGGCATGGTCGAGACAGAAACACGGAGCTGATCCACGACTCTGATGATCGAGCGAGATGGCAAAACATGACCGCCCACGTTTGCAGGCATGGCACATGATGGATGGAATGTGTTTATTGCATTGTTTGTACCTTTTCCTTCCACAAATCCATACTGTTCTTCACCAATTTCCATTGTTATTTTCTTCCTTGTTCTTCTCATTATAATTCTGAGTACAAGCTTAGTAACATGATTTATGAGGTTAATTGTACGAAAATCTTCGCATTCAATTGCTCCTGGTCTGAATTAATAGCTATGCCATAAAACCAAACTAGGAAGAACTTAGAAGCAACAGAGATGTGGTTGTTAAGACGAATGTTGCGAATTCCTTGGACTGCCAGAGTAAATAACAACGATTGCCTGAAAGAGGCTAATGAAACTAGAACACTATATACAACAATAAGAAAGAGACAAACAGATTTCTTTGGTCATGTGATGAGAAGACAGGCATTGGAAAACATCGTGACAAAAGGAAAGATCGAGGGGAAGAGAGGTAGAGGCAGACCAAGAGAAATGATGCTGGACGGATTGAGACGGTGGCATGGAGGAATATCATCAGCAGAGTTGATCCAGAACCGAGATCTGTGGAGAGCCATGAACGCCTACGCCAGCCGGCACGGCACTTGATGATGATGATAAAACCAGAAGCAATTGAATGCGAAGATTTTCGTACAATTAACCGCATAAACCGTGTCACTAAAGATTCTACTCAGAATTATAAGGAGAAGAAAAAGAAAGACAATAAAAATCGAAATGTGAGAAAAACAGTATGGATTTATGGAAACAAAGGTTACAATCAATGCAATGTGTGCATTACGAACACTTATAGAAATATTAATAGAGACACATAAAGACATATATTTGTGCTTCATTGATTATACTAAGACATTTTATAACGGAAAACGTGGTTATCTGATTAAAATGTTGACAGATATTAACATTGACGTGACAGATCTCAGAATACTAAAGACAATTTACTGGAAGCAAGAAGTAGAAATTAAAATGGGAAATAAAGACGGTGGAGGTGTTACCTTCCTGCCGTAAACAATGCTGAAAACCATGGGTTAACACCTACATTTAGACTGAGATACAACTTTCAACCGGGCTGTCATGTGAGTTTAGCACCTGTGGTAGGCGTCCTGACAAATTTTGTGCAAATTGCAGATTAAATGTTCAAATGCCAGCAAATAGGGAAAGTAAAGCGTAACATAACATTGGAATGTATGACATAATATCTATCGCATCTCCGAGCAGCTGCTGAAGCATGTTTCAGACGCATGGAGTCGGCCGGTCAAAATTGATTGACAGGTAAAAGCACAGTCCATAATGAAAGTAGGGAAGGGGTTAAAGAATTATGGTCATGAGGCGTCCGGGTAATAATCCAAAGTTAAAAAGGGAGGAGAGCAGACGAGAATCCCGTTAGGGACGAAATCAGTATATAAACTACGGGCATTGCCGACAAACCTAGACGCAAGCATAGAAAGCATATTCCAGAAGTTTTGCCAACAGAGGTCTAAATAGACCACATGCTTGACACATATTGGTAACGCGGAGAAAGCGAAAGTCAGATGCCTGCAAACCAGGAAAGGCAGGTGTTGTCAGAAGATTAGATTGTATGACGTGTAGCGTGGTCGCTGACGTATGATACAATTCGCTCATAAAATACATGACTAGTAGACTTTCTGCATGAAAGACTATTCACTGCCGAAGAAAATATCGAAAAATGGCTCGTGAATCTAGGTTGTATGAAAGTAGATGCCCCAGAGATGATTTAGACTTCTAAACAGTGACCATGAGAAGAAAATTAAGGTGAGCAAAGGTAACTAAAGAATAGGTCGTATGTCTAATTATTCTGCTACACTAAGCCTGGGAAGTAAAAGAGACCCATGCAATACACTTTCTCACAATACAAAGACAGGAAGACAATTATTTAATACAAACTGTCCAAATTTCCCAGCAATCAATATGCTACGCTTAAATAAAGTTGGACTATAGCCATCTGTTAAAAGTTTAAGATTACAAATATATTCTATTTATATAACACATTAAGTTGTCTAAACAGGAGAAAGACCGACATAGTTTTATAAGGATTATATAAGCTAATGAAGATGTTATAATCCATCCATACCTCATGTGCCATTGCGGTAACCGTCGGCGGTCATGATTCGCCATTTCACTCGATCACCAGAGTCGTGAATCAGCCCAGTATCCGTGTTTAGGCCATGCCACGTGGTCAAGTCATCCGTGTATTTACTTATATGTCTTCTCATTTGTTCTCTCCCCCTCGATCTTGAGTTCTCTAATTTATTTCTTCCCATAATATCTCCAACAAATTTTGACTGTCTACATCTAATTCTTCTAATCATTTTACGATTGTCATTTTTTTACTTGTAGGTCTATGATATATCTATCATCATAACCACAGTGTTTCAGATATGTTGGACAAATAAATAACATTTTGCATAATCCTGCTTCCATACGGACTGAATTACACCAGCAATAAAAATTGACGTGTCAACTTTATTTAGCACAGCTTAGATCGCAAATGCAGTTAACTGACATAATAGGAAACCACTTTCTTTATCATATAGACTACAGACAAACACATCGGTTTTTGGTTTTTCATTTTTTTTAATTTTTATTTGTCCGTGTGTTCTCTTGCGAAAGAGGTAAAAACATTCTTGCAAACATATTGTGACGATTTCTGATTAAATGTAATAAAGGTAACATGTTGTATGTGTATAAAATGTGAAGCTGTGAACTTAACGTTTCACTGAGAAGATAACATGATTGCTCACTTTCCGAGAAGAATTCTGCACCTAGTCCACTAATGATTTTACCATGCTTAAGTTCCATCTCTTGTCAATTAGATTAATATATACTATGGGAATGCAGTTTCACTATAATTGATCATCATGACCTTTATTCATTATGATGTGGAGATTTTATTGGCAAACTGTGTCTTAAACTAATGTGCACTTATACAATGGAATTCTCCATTTCCACATTTTTCATTTAATATGCTATGCGAATGTGGTAGTGGATGTCATGTTATTTTCTGAGATTATTTCTCATATGGGAAAGAACGATAGATATGCGGTGCATGATTTTGTAGGACGCAAGACCAGCATTATTCAATTGCTGTTTCGTGACTTGGAGAATTTTTTCTTTCAGTGAATTGTTAAATGCATTCTGAATGATTGACATAATGCAGTTATCTACTGAATTTCATGCAACTATAACGCTTGCAAAAGGGACATGATGTCGAACCACGTCATTAACCACTGCTCAACGGAGACAGGATGAGAAGACCATTACGTTCATGTGTTCGAATATTTGTTGATGTTATGAGATAGATGATTATCTATGAGGTGGTTTTCTCATTATTTCTCATGATCATTATTTCATGAAATGTTCTATATGTTTTCACATATGTGAATGTCTCACGCGTAAATGATGATCTATCGTTTTTTCTCTGACTGCTGGAGGAGATATGTTCGAATTTGACCCCAGTAGGAAAGGGTAAATAGATTAATGACGTGGAGATAGGAAAGGCACTCGATATACAAAGGGAGCGTTTACCGGTGTTGCACTTGCCCTTGCTCTTGCAGATGTGAGATGATGAGATCTCAATCATGACTCTTAGTCTTATCATGACGGCCTTGTCTCATCTTGACGTCCACATCACATCATGACGTGTTTGTCTCGTCTTGACGTCCTTGTCTAATTTTAGTCCTTCTGTCATCTTGACGTCCCTGTCTCATCCTGGCATCCTTGTCTAATCGTGACGTCATTATCTCATTGTGATGTCTTTGTCTCCTCACGACGGACGTCTTCAATCGTATCATTACGTCCTTTTCTCATCATGACATTTATGATGTTTACAAATGTATAGAGGTTGGTATTTGTGTTTTCATCACCAGAAATGGGTGGTGTATGTTTTTGCTTTACCATCATGAACTTGGGCATACTTACTTGGTCTACGGATTGCTGTTGAGTTGTTCAGAACCATGGATATATACCACGGGACGGTTTTCATTGTCTCTGATGAATCGAGGAATATGCCTTTCGGCAAACCTAAAGAGTAGACCCCTGTTATCTAGAATGACTACCCGGTCTCAGCAACCTCAAGCCTTTTCGTCCCAACGTAAGTATAGCAGCAATGTAGATTAAATATCCAGATCCATTATATTTGCCATGACACAAATGATGATTTGACAGTCTAAGGGACCAAAGCCAGTTACTAGAACTGAAGAGAAGTTTGATTCCTTGATAGCAAAACTGGGATATATTCAGAAAGGCAATAGAAAAGGGGAGATAAGTTGGAAGAGTTATCGAAAGAAGAGTTGCGCTCTGTTACTCCAGTTTGTGAGTACGGACGAGCAGAGTTCAAGTGTTACCCGTGCAAACAATGACAATTCGTAACAGGCAAGTGATTAAGTGCTGAACTCAGCAGTGAAGTACTTTTGTAGCTCACTCGAGATCCAGGGCTTGAATCGAGAACAACTGTTAAGATATGTGGAGCGTTGTTATTTCCTTACGAGAATGAATAAACAGCATGCAAGATATTTGGCTGTAGGCCATGCATGAATTATTGACGCAGCAGAACAGTGATCGTTGGTACAACTAGAGAATGTATTGTGCTTGCTAGGAGCTACGGCGGTGGGGAGACTTGCCAAGATTGGGGTCAGGTGTAGCGATGATTTCCATAGCCACTGGTGATGTGTTGAATTTTTCGAAGATGTGACCATTGTTAGTTGGAATAATTTTTTTGTGTTTAAGCTATATGTATTCCAGTACGTACGATGTTTAGACGTAGCGAACAATAGACAACTGAATATACGCCATGATTGGTACAGCTAGAAGCACCTACGACAGACAACAACTGACTAAGACTAAAGTAGCGGCGTATGGAATAATACGATGTTTTGCCAGCGGGGATGATGAGACAGCTGGATGTACTCAATAAATGCTTGTACAATATGACACGATGTTTCAACGTCTGATGTTTCGAGTTGAGTGACAGTATACTTAAGTGATGTGATAATAGTTACGAGCCACAGACATTATTATAAAAAGAAACATGACACTTCATATGGGGGTCTTGTTCCGGTAAGTCTGAACACGAACTACAATAATGCCTGTCATTATTCACATTTTCAAGCGTCAGCAGACAAGAACATCATGTGTTCATAAACACCCCCAGAAGATGAATACGTTGTTAAATTAAATTCCTAAACCAATCAACATGATATCTACGCGTTGCACTTGACCTCGGTCAACCTGTTGTGGTTGTTTGTCAAAAATAAAGCAGACATAGTAGGAGTGACACATAATACAAAATAAAAGAGATACCATCATTGGTCATAATATAATGAATAGTATAAACCCGTGTACGAAAGAAAAATGGTTGGAGAGTTGGTTAAACAATGATACACTTTTATTCCACGCGCAAGCATGAGGAGGAGGGACTGTAAGAGGATGCCCGGGAAGGCATTGGATCTCATGACAGTTGGATGTCAGTTCTCTGAAGAGAAAAAAAGGAGACTGAATCTCCACGACGATCACGCGGAATGAACTAGTAGGTCTTGCCCACAATATTAATTACATGTATATTTTTGTGATGTACTTGTCATGACCACTCATGTGTAAACACATTTTGAAAAAAGGGGGAGGGGGCATATTGCCATGACACAATTCATGACTTGACGACCTAAGGGATCGAAGCCAGTTATTAGAACAGAACAGACGTTTTATCCCTTCATAGCAAAACACGGATGCATTCAGAAAGGCAATAGAAAAGGGGAGATAAGTTGGAAGAGTTATCAAAAGAATATTTGCGCTCTGTTACTCCAGTTTGTGAGTACGGGCGAGCAGAGTTCAAGATTTATCCGTGCAAACAATGACATTCGTGACAGACAAGTGATTAAGTGAGGACCTCAGCAGTGAAGTACATTTGTAGCTCACTCGAGATCTAGGGCTTGAATCGACAACTGTTAAGGTTTGTGGTACGTTTTTATTTCCTTATGAGAATGAATAAACAGCATGCAATATATTTGGCGGTGGGCCATGCTTGAATTATTAACGCAGCAAAACAGTGATCGTTGGTACAACTAGAGAATGTTTTGCGCTTGCTAGGAGCTACGGCGGTGGGGCGATTTGCCAAGATTGGGGGGCCAGGTGTATGTAATGATTTTCATAGCCAACGGTGATGTGTTGAATTTTTCGAAGGAGGAACCATTGTACGTTGGAACGTGTGTTGTATTTAAGCTATATGTATTCAAGTATGTAAACAACTCAACTTTGACAAGCATACAATGATTCCGCTTTTGTACACGAAATGAGAACGTACAAAAGAATACAAGTATATACAAGTTTATTAGCTAGTTTTACAATGGCTCTGCGAGCGGATAATCACGTCGGCGATACACATAATGGTATATTGTGATGATGGTATGTGAGAGGTGATATCGATGAAGAGATCTAACGGAGCTAAGACTAAGTCACAACTATTGATATTGTCCTTTGAATGCAACAAAGTATTCATAGGGAATACGTCTGTCTGTCCTCTACGCTGCCGAGTCCTGGTCTGACGATCTTCGTGGCGTGTCCAGCCACGATCAGTTGACTCTGCGTGCAGCAGCTAGTTTGCGTGCTTGGAGTTCCAGCACGCAGTTAGTAACTGGTCAACTGTTTCAAATTACGGGTGTTTCGTTGACACTTCTCTTGAAGCGGGTTTCTCCAAACGATTGTGGGCAACTCCAGCTCACTTTTTGGACTCGAGTGTGTCCAATGGGAGAACTATTTATAGTTCTCACTCGTTCTTCTGTATCTTCTGTTCCTCTCTAAGTCTCTTTCCATAGTTTTACCTCTCTCTTATCTATTAGGTTCCTTGTAGGTCTTTGACAGTCTCTCCCTCCCCCTGTGGTATGTTACAAACTTTTAAGTTGTGGGTGTAACACAAGTAGTAATGTTAACAAAAATTATAGCTGTCTAATTTTGTCAAAGCCTGCAAGAGTTTTCTACTTCTGTTCTAGGCATAGGACAAGATCTCTCCTTTCCTTCGTGACACTGTTGTACTACTACACTTGGCTAATTGACTAGCACATTGCACTAGTACAGTTGGCTAGAGACTATGCTCCTACTAACATTATACTTCTTGGGAGTTTGTGTGATCCGGATCCAATGCCTTTTGGCCTGTCCTCAAATTGTTAATAAAACTAACAACCCATACAAAATTGCCTCTATTATGAGTACAATACATGAATAATATTCATACTCCCATATAATATTTACTCCAACTAGTATACATGCTTTATGTGCTCTCCTTCACCATTTTAGCTTCCGCTTGTGAAGAAATATTTCAGTGTTAAACTAAGGTTTTCAAGATTTTGTTGTGTCCCTTGTTTAGAGTAGTTATTCCTCTTTGCAATAAATGGTGTATGCATCTTTATGTGTTAGTTTTTCTGGTTGGTTGCGTGTTTCTACAAAACTAATGTGCATTTACCTTACTAACATGTGAATGTGTCTAAATCTACGTGTATGTACTCTTTCTAGCGCCGTAAAGCGGTTTATTGGAGTGACAAACAAGTGTGTAAGTCTGATTTATGACTTCCTTCCCGGTTTATGATGCTCAAAATATGTTTCCTATCTCTATCATCCAAGTATAGCAACTACACAGATAAAAACAGAACAACACATTGTCTTAACACATTGACACAGACGAATTACAACAACTCGCATTGTGCGGCGAAACATATTTCCCGCGACCTGTTTCACTCATCTGTATTTGTTTCATTCTCTCTCTCTCATTCATACATCTTTCATTCATCTTTTATTCTATAAAGGGTTTTAAAATACATACTCTGTCATTAAAATATGGTTGTAGAAAAATGAAATAGTTGAACAATATATATGTACAATAAATAGTTGGCTGAATTTAAACAAGTTTTCAAGCCAAATGATTGTGTTCTGTTTTTACACTTGTCATTTCTATACAAAAATATACATATTTAAGAGGATTGTTTGCTACCAATCCTGTAGGTACTAATTCATCTAACTAACTATCCTAAGTTGGTGTGCTGCGCTATTATAACCTAAGGGAACTAATCTATCTAAATGATGAAAATGGGGAAAAGTGTGTTAGTTACCTTATTGTGCGCTGATATTTAAAATGCTATTAATTTCTAAATGATGGGATTACTTTTTAAAGTGATGTTCTAATTAACTAACTGTCTAAGAAAATGCGTTTATATGATGATAAACTGAAGTAATGTTTCCTAAGTTGAAAAGTATGATGTAGAAGTTAAACTAAATGAGTTTTAACTAACTGTAAATGACATTTAACTATTAAATAATGTAAATAAGGTTATAAAGGTGGTTCTACACTCTACTTTACCAAAAAAATTAATATATTACATGCAACGTAAATAAAAACAATATTATACATATCACATATACTTAAGTTATATCTAAACTATCTAATTACATCCAGGTGTGTTGACGGAGTAGCGTCCTCTGTCGATTATTGATGAAACATAGAGTTCATTTAGACAAAGTCTGAAACATACGCTCTCATCCTGGGTAACGTTGAAATATCGTTCTACTCACGGGTTGCATACATGCTGGTGGCGTCGACAACTCATAATGTGTCTGTTCATTCTCACTAATACTGACACAGTTAATACTTAGCAAATGTAGACGATTCACGATCGTAAGCGTACTGCAGTGTCTGTTTTCATCACATAAGGCACTAGTTAAATACAGTGTCACTGCTTTTGGTGATGTTGGATCGCTCTCTTCTCGTACTTGTGGTATAACGTTCTGAGAAGGTCGGCTAAATGTGTCTGCCAAAACGTTCATGTTCCCCTTGATGTGTTGTATCGTGAACGCATAATTTTGCAGGATCAAAGACCATCTGTAGATCCTGTTGTTACGGTGGACCCCCGACTGCATAACTGTCAGCGATGAATTGTCAGTTTCAATGACAAACTTGGTACCCGCTAAGAATCTATGAAGCTTCTGGACGCAAAAGATGACGCTTAAAGCCTCTAACTCATAGACTGAGTATCTCGATTCAGCAGGGGTAATCTTGCGTCTTAGATATACAATCGGGTGAAAGATTCCCTCATAGAACTGTCCTAAAACGCCAGCGATGCATATGGCACTTGCGTCTGTACGAAGGAAATACGTAAGATTGGGATTAGGCAAGAGGATAGGATAGGTACAATGCTGAACATATGTTTTTATTTTGATAATGCACCAATTAATTCTGCATCCTGTACATTTAATTTCACAGAAGCTTTCAAAACATTAGAAAAAACGATGGTGATTTCAGCTAAATTGGGTATGAACTTATTGTAGTAGTTCACTAGACCAAGCAAGCTTCTGACCTGCTTCTTGGTCGTTGGCATGGTTAAGTTCAAAATTTTGGTGACAATTTTCTCATCTGTCTTAAGTTGGCCTCGAGTGATCGTATGGCCTAGGAAATCAATCTCTTCCATCCCCAACTCAGTTTTGGTTGGCTTTACAGTAAGACCGAATAATCTCAATATATCGAAGACATGTCGCAGTTTCTGTAGGTGTGATGTCCAGTCTGCAGTATGGACACAAATGTCATCAATGTACGTCGCTGTATTTGTCACTCCATGGAGAAGGTCCCTAGTAAGTCGAACAAAAGTGGCTGGGGCATTACGAAGGCCAAAAGGATGGAATCGCCACTCATAAAGACCTAGAGGTGTTGAGAACGCTGTCAAATGGATAGACAATGGATGCATCGGGACTTGCCAGTATCATTTCGTAAGTTCAAGTTTAGAAAAAATACGAGAGGTGGACATATCAAGAATCAGATCCTCACATGATGGAATAGGCTCTGCATCGACCTTGGTGACATTATTTAACTGGCAAAAATCGACACAGAGGCGGATCGTAGAGTCCTTTTTCTTCACAGGGACGATAGGAAAAGACTATTCTGACTGAGACTTTTGGATTATTCCACTCGATTCAAGATTTAGAAGTTCTTTGTCGAGACTTTCCCTATAACTCAATGGGGTGGAATAAGGTCGGCATTTGATAGTGGTGTTATCAGTCAGAATGATGAAGTGTTGTATTCTGTCAGTCCTACCTGGAATGTCGGAAAAGATGTCCCTGTATTCTGTCACTAGCTCTATTATTTGTCGTCTTTGCTCGTCTGTGAGTCTTTGTTCTATTCGTATGCTCTCAATTGTCCCAGTCATGTCTACTATCGATACTGGTAGTTCTATGTCATCGTCATCTATCTGATTAAGTACTGTATGTTCTGTTTCCTGACTAGGTGTGTATGCGATGTCGTCGTCTTCTGTCGCTCTACCTAGTGTAGTTGCGCTATGTACGTATGTCGTCGGGTTGCTTGATGTGGCTGCATTGTGTTCGTCTGTCGTCGGTTCTTGTCGTGAGAAGTAAGGCTTCAGCATGTTGACATGAAATATCTTTAATTTTTGGTTTATCGATATTTCATAATCGACATCTGATATCTTTCGTACCACTTTGAATGGCCCTTGCTATGAAGTTAATAATAAATTACGTTTATCTGGTAGTAAAAGTAGAACCTCTTGATTAGGTTCAAGGTTTAGGGTTTTGGCACCCTTATTGGCGTAATGCCGGTAGATCTGGCCTTTTCTTTCCAAAGATGATTTGGCTATTTCCCACGCCATCATGATTTTACCGCCTGTTTCTGTTACCATCTCGTACGGTGTTACTGGGGTTGGACTAACTAGTGTAATCGTGATTAACTGATGGTAAATCGTTAGGGGTCCACGAGGGTTCGCCCCATACACTAACTCAAAAGATGAGAAACCCGTACTCGAGTGCGGAATTTCTCGATAGGCAAACAGCACAGTTGGTAATAAAGTATCCCAATCAGATGGGTTCTCTGCTGTTACCTTTGCCAGCATATGCTTTAGATCCCCGTTAATCTTCTCTATGATTCCATTGCTGGCAGGATGGTAGGCAGTAGTAAAATGTTGTTTAAACCCTAGTAATTTCGTAAGGGCTTGCGTGGCAGCCGATATAAACTGGGTTCCCCGATCTGATAAAATGATTCGAGGGAATCCAAATCGAGAAAATAGATGTAAAAATACATTAGCTACATCTTTGGAGGTAATATATTTTAGGGCCACAGCTTCGACCCACCTTGCACAAAGATCCACGAGGGTTAGTTTGAATCGGTTTCCTTTGTTCGACACCTGATTCAGGGGTTCAACAATATCCACCGCTACACTTTCAAACGGTCTAGAGGCCAATATAGAAAGTTGGATCTCAGCTGTTACATGCTTTTCCTTTCTCACTAAATGTTGGCAAATGGTACATGACCGACAAAATAATTTTATATCGTTACAAAACTTAGGCCAATAGAAATGTGCCAAAATTCTGGCTCTCGTTTTGTCATAAGCCAAATGTCCAGCAAACGGTGACTCATGTGCTATCTTTAACACAGTTTGTCGATGTTTCAAAGGTAACACAGTTTGCTGAATCTCATGGTTATTGGTGGTATAATATCGCATGAGAATTGCATTGTGAAGCTTAAAATACCAAGAGGCATTTTTGGTTAATTTCGCCTTTTCACCTAATAATCTAAAATAAGGTGCAATGGTTGGATCGACGCGTTGTGCCTCGATAAACTCTTGTCGAGTGGTATTGTCAATAGTACCGCTAGGTGTTAATAATAATAACATTTCATCTTGTAGGTCAGTTTGATGTGTTTGGGTCTCTGACCTAGTTACTGCATTAGCCGTGTTGGTGTGTTTCCAGGCTAATATTTCGTCATCAGTGCAGTGTTTTAAATTGGGTATGCATCCTAAAATGAGGTCAGTACAGGGGTCTTGTAAGCTAGTGCACGTAAATGTGCCGGAAAGGAATGGGGTGTTTATAAGGACTTTTGCAAGCGGATATTTTTCAATATTGCCAGAAAAAGTGCGGCATTTAACAAAATCGCCCGTATAATCCTCTGGGTTAATCAGTTCTTTCCTAATGCCGATTAATGTACTCCCGCTGTCAAGTAAACATTGGCATGGTTATTCATTGACCAGTGCATCGTGGAACTTTAAATTGCCTCTGGAGGCTAAAGCTGAATTAGCATCTTCATTAGAACATGGTATGATATGACCACATTTGAGTTCACCGTCCGCATGGAACTGGTGACACACATCACATTTATTGAAGTCTAAAATATCACTAACAAACCCAACACTTTCACACTCATTGAATGGTAATACATTTTCGTTTTCACACTGATCTTCACTATCATTATCAGAGGATGTATCAATCAGCACAGCGTTGCTGGCCTTCATTCTCTGTCTTCCCAAGCACTTAGAAGAATAGTGTCCATACGACGAACAAAAGAAGCATTTAACCGCACGTTTATATGAGTTCCTTTTGTTTTCCTGCTTTTTAATCATCATTTCAAGATGTGCAGGATATGACGGATTTTTATCACACATCGAGAATCTTTGGTGGTATAAATTGCAGTATCCACACTGAGATGGTTTTTGGTATGGCTTATCTTTCCTTCCATACGACTTCTTGTTGAAAGGTCTGCTTGGTTGGCTATCTGCAAATGCGGTAATTTTTGACTCATGTATAGATAATTTAAATACATCTCTGTTGGACGAGAAATATGCAGACCCACGTTTCTCCAACTGTTCTAGCGATTCAATGTCTGCTTGTTGCAGGAACTTAGCAAAAGGAGTTGGCACTGTGGATATCACTTTATCCATAACCATTAAGTCTTGTACCTTGTCAAAACTCTTTCCTACTTTCGCTGCATTAAGCCACTTACTGAATATACTTTGAACGTTAGATACATAATCTAAGAACGTTTCGTTCGGTTTTGGTTTAATTTGTGAGTACTGGATCTGATATCCAGGAGCATCGAGTAGAAAATGCTACATGATTCTATCATGAATATATTGGTAGTTGTTTCTTAATTCTGTTGGTATAGACTCAATTACTTTTAAGGGCTCCCCAGATAAATTTCTCATATAGATCACCGCCCAATCTTCTAATGGTATTTTCTGAAATCTAAGATGAAACTCTATATTCTCGGTCCAAGCTGAAATTGAATCTCCTTGACTATAGGGCTTGTTATTCCCTTTTTATTTAGAGAATTTATTCTGTTCTTCCTGACTTTTCTGTTTAGTGGTAGCTATTTGAATGTTTGAGTCAATTTCCATTTCCTTAATTTTTAACTTTGTTTGTGCGTCTACCTCTATTTGCTTGTGTTTGGTGGCGTCGTATAATTCTACTTGCTTTTGTTTGATAGCGTTGTCTAATTCTAATTGCTTTTGTTTGATATCTAATTCGTTTTGTTTGGTGGCGTCGTCTAATTCTAATTGCTTGTGTATGGTGGCGTTGTCTAATTCTAATTGCTTTTGTTTTATTGTTTCCTCTAACTCACTCATCTCTTCTTATGCTGTCTCTCGAGTGCTCGTTCATCTCTCTCTATTGCAGCTTTTCTTTCTGTCTCCTCTTTGTACTTCTGCTCTGCCCATTTTTCTAATTTGTCCCCGCTATGGCTAATTTCTTTGCCAGCTTGGATACAATCATTTAATGTTGACATTGTATGGTTTTATGATGTTATACAAATGGTATGCCAATAATTTTTTTAATTAATACGTTTCACACGTTTACATCAATCTCTGAAAAAAAAAGGATGCGTTATTAATAGTGCTTATCAAAATAATGAAATAATACTCATCTAATTGGGCGAAAATACGGCCCCTCGGGATGTTGCACCGCTGTCTTGTACACACACACTCGATAGGCTTGATCGTACGTGTGATGTCTCTGTTTTGTAGAGCATCAACAATTAGCACATAATCTATGGATGTGAGAAGCTCATGGGCCTTTACAGCTCGGGCCGGAGGGAGAATTGTGAAGGAGGACTCTGGTGCTTTCACTGAAACCACAAGTAGCCTGACCATGGAAGTCATGGCAGTAAGTAAAGCAATAGCATGGCTCGAGACACAGACATTCACTAGGGCTTGTTTCCTTAGCGACTCAATGAACATGATCAAGAGGATAGAGGAGGGGTCGATCCGAAGAGAATGGTTGCTGCATCTGAAGCGGTCTCGGCTGGCAAAGATTAGTTTCATCTTCGTGCCAGGGCATGCGGGAGTACAAGGAAATGAGCGGGCTGACAAGCTCGCAGGTGAGGCTATTGTTGAGGGCGGACGCGCCATGGACCAGGCTGACATTCTGAATGCTCTACGAGAAGTGAGACTTTTGCAAGAACCAAGTGATGACTGTGAATCTACAACAATGGCCAGACTGCGAGAGCAGCAAATTAAAAGAGGGGTGGCCAAACAAGAACACTATGCAGGAAGCCAAAGAAGATTGATAAACCAACACAGAACTGGCGTCGTTAGCCGCTACACGCTGCGGGATTTGCTGAGGAGGGGATCCGAGCACTTATGGACTGAATGGTCCGATGTGCAACGAGGATGATCTGTCGACTAACTAACTAACTAACTAACTATGAATACAAATACATGGTGGTAATCAATTTAAATGTACATGTTACAGTTTTTACGATCGGTAAATGACAAATGCGATGTGGTTAACATGAATGATATAATGATATGAATGTTATGATAGTATAAATGAATCGACAAATGGTGAGATGAATCGTCGAATGAATAGTCAATTATCGTCTTGTCTTCACTTTCTATACTGTCTCTGACTGAGCTATGTTGTGTGATCTTAGCCTGCTTTTAAATTTACTTCCCTTGTACAAAATATGTTTCTTTTTGCGCAAGTTTGTACGTAAATTCAATAAATGTTGACATAATGAATGTATCACAAATATTCACAATTAATAGTTAAACTCGTGATTTAAGTAAATAATTAACGTTTACACAAATCACAATTTTGAATTCCCAAATTCACATTGATGAAATAACAAATGACATTTTCGTCGACATTTTACACTTTATGTGGGAAAATAGTCTTGAAAAGTGCTTGAAGGTGGTTCAAGCCCCACCTTCTGACACCAATTCGGATCCTGCCTGTCAACAACTCAACTTTGACAAGCATACAAGGATTCCGCTTTTGTACACGAAATGAGAACGTATAAAATAATACAAGTGTACACAAGTTTATTAGCTCGTTTTACAATGGCTCTGCGAGCGTATAATCACGTCGGCGATACACATGATGGTATATTGTGATGATGGTATGTGAGAGGTGATATCGATGGTGAGATCTAACGGAGCTAAGACTAAGTCACAACTATTGCTATTGTCCTTTGAAAGCAATAAAGTATTCATAGGGAATACGTCTGTCTGTCCTCTACGCTGTCGAGTCCTGGTCTGACGATCTTCGTGGCGTGTCCAGCCACGATCAGTTGACTCTGCGTGCAGCAGCTAGTTTGCGTGCTTGGAGTTCCAGCACGCAGTTAGTAACTGGTCAACTGTTTCAAATTACGGGTGTTTCGTTGACACTTCTCGTGAAGCGGGTTTCCCCACTTGATTGTGGGCAACTCCAGCTCACGTATTACAGTGTCCCCCTTTTTGGACACGAGTGTGTCCAGTGGGAGAACTATTTATAGTTCTCACTCGTTCTTCTGTCTCTTCTGTTCCTCTCTAAGTCTCTTTCCATAGTTTTACCTCTCTCTTATCTATTAGGTTCCTTGCAGGTCTTTGACAAAGTACGTACGATGTTTAGACGTAGCGAACAACAGACAACGGAACATAAGCCATGATTGGCACAGCTAGAGGCACCTACGACAGACAACAACTGACTAGGACCTAAACTAGCGGCGTATGGAACAATTCGATGTTTTGCCAGCGGGGTTGCGGGGGCAGCTGAGTGTACTCAATAAATGCTTGTACTCTGTGATACGATGTTTCAACGTCTGATGTTTCGAGTTGACCAACAGTATACTTAACAGCTGTGATAATAGATTCGAGCCATAGGCATTATTATAAAAAAGAAACATGGTAATATTGCCCTATGGGGAGTTTAACCTTATCAAGTTTCAGCATTTGGCCGTGAAGTGTTTATGGAAGAAAATAATTTTGTTAGAGATTCACTCTAATCCTGCAAAGACAATGAATATTGATAATTTACATTAACATGACTATTTTATGTCAACGCACACATTCATTAGATTTTGAGTTGACAGACTCAACTCATTTTCAACGGATTTCTTTAAGAACTACCAACTATATGTAACTGGTTCATCATTATTTGATATTGGATTTATGTATTATTATATTTGCAACATGTGATGTTGTAAGTTTTAACAACATGCAGATCACAGATCTTCCCTAAATCCCATGATGTGTCCCACTTTATTGTTTGACTAAAAACACGAGTTTCTTCTTGAATCGTGCTCAACATTTTGTTTAATGCAGTTGGTCTAGTACACACTGTTTCTAACTTGTTTAGTGGGCTACAGATGGCTGGGAGATCACACGGGGGCAAACATTATTTCCAGATTGAGCAGTCTCCTCTTTGTTCTCGGTAATTTCCCAGGCAAACTACGCCTTCTATAGGAAAACCTAACATTATATTTAGTGTAGGAGTCATACCCTTTTCTGTCTTGTTCCACTCTTGCGGGTTCGTGAGCCAATTGAGGTTTTCTTTTTTTTCATTAGGCCACAATGAATTGGTTGTTGGTTATTATGTCTGTTCATTGTATCTTTGCGTTTTCCTGAGAAAACATATCAGATGTGTTTCAGCTTGACTGCTCATTGTCCACACTTCACATCCATTCCAATTCCAATTCCATTTTCAAAACAAACATTCAAAGTTCGGTCTCGTCTAACCAGCTTCCTCAGCGGTGGTTATTGTTGAAAGCCGTGGTTTTTGTGGGTTCATTCACCCTGATACTTGTCTTGTGCGCTCTTTCGAGTAAGTCCTATCTCGGACTGGTCACGTAAGCGTTTGTGTCTGTGACGTCAGTTGGGGGATTGGTCGGTGACTATCCTTTGTGCTCGTCTCCTCTTGTGGTTTTCTTTGCTGGTGCAGGCTCCTGGCTCGTCTGGCCTGGCTGGGTGCAGTCCTTATAAGGACTTTTTATTTTGTCTTTTTCTCTCCTTTTTTGTGTATTTTCTGTATGAGCTTTTCGACGTTTTCATTTTCCTCCTTGCGCCTGTTTTCACTGTCACATTTGAGTATCTGCTGCCTTAAGATTTCTTCCTCCGTGGTCAGCCATGGGACAATTTTACCGTCATCTATATAGTACTCAAAGTCGGTCTCACAGTCATAGTATAAGACCGGGTATTCCATCGGTTTCCCTTGAGTTTCTTGGGCTTCTTCTTTTCTGTTTCTTCCCAGCACCTTATGAATTCCTCGCGCTGGAGCTCCTCCCTGCTAAGTGGGTATTATGTGCCTCCTTCAGAGATCCGACGGTATAGTGGTTCTCTCTTGGGCGTTGTGGTTTGGATGCTGGTTTTACCTTGCAGTTCAGGCTCGGTCTCTTGGTTTTCATCTTTCAGTTTCCCTGTGGTTTCTTGTATGGCTTCTGTTGGTTTGTTGCTTTATGTAGTTCTCGCTCTTGTTTAATGTTTTTTATGATTTCTTCTTTCTCTTTCTTTATCAGTGCCATATGTTCCACTTCTTGCTTGATGTTTTGATGGATCTCCTTTATTTCAGCCAGCAGTATCTCATTGTCGCTGGTCGGAGTCGGCGTCAGCAGTGCCTTGACTTGTTTCTTCAACTCGACGATCTGCTTTTGCAGTTGAACTCTTTTATCTTGTGCTATACCCGTGACTGTCTCGCCTCTCCGCATTGCTTCCCTGAATGGTATCTTTGTGGTAATTGCGATCTTTAATACGTCTCTGTGTCGTTGCAGGCAAGGACATCCCAAGTATCTTTAATCTTTTCAAGGCATCTCCCATCATATGTTATCACTCTTCCGAGATAATTATACCGATTCCCTTCTTTAAGAATATTCCCATTTACCATTTACCTGTATATTACATTGGGGTATTCCAGTAAGTTGACCTCTGTCCAAGAAACTACAGAGTGATCTACTGAGATTGTCAGGTATAGTAAGTTGACCTCTGTTAAAGAAACTACTGAGGTATCTACAGAGACTGTCATGTTCAGTAAGTTGACCTATGTCCAAGAAACTACTGAAGAATGTATTTAGACTGTCAGATCTAGTAAGTATAATTCTGTCCTAGAACAGATGAAGCTAAGGTTGATGTCGAAATGAGAGTTGGAGAGAGGCGATGAAGTTTATATATGGACATATCAAACAGCAATACACTCATCAATGTGCCTCTTGTAGTGCTCAGGGAGTCTATGTGGAGCCCATACTTGCTACTGTGAATATCGTATACATAGACGGACACAGTCGCTGTTTTTGCCAGAACCTCAGGCTGGACTCTGATAGTTGTGACCTAGTCGTCAAGAAATGTTGTAGAACATTTCCAATAGCCAACATGAATGAACTTCAGTGCATGTGTAATTCGGCACTTGCCAGGTCGTTTCACTGTTTCCTTACTTTTCCAACCACTCCATCCTCTTATGTCGCTCAAATTTACATTGTCTTCTCACATCCAGGTCAAAAAACGATGGCCGTATCTCCCCACAAGATTCTAGATGACATGTAACGTCACAATTGTCTATGGTAATACTGCGAGCATGATAAATGGTCGCGCCAGAAGTGAAGGTGCAGGGAGGCAACCTCCATTAGCCCAGTGCCGCCCCGTCACAGAGCACACCGCTGTAGTTATCGGCTGTGTATACCACTGCCACGCAGTTCACCAAATACAAGAGTATTCCTGGAAGTTGATGGGCCGTCTTCCGACATAGACGGATCGACTTTGCTGCTCACATTCCTCCTTACACCCGTTCACCCAGCATAATTTCTCTCGGTCAGCATCTGCCTCTTTATTCAGTGTTCTTTCCTGTTGTCACGATGTTCTCCAATATCTCTCAGCTCATTACATGACCAAAGAATCATGTTTGCTATTTCTTATGTATATATAAAGTCGTAGGATCTTTAGCCTCTTCCAAGAAATCGTTGTTATTAGACTTTGGTACTCCTGTGTGTGTGTATATGTGTGTGTGTATGTGTGCGTGCATGAGTGTGTGTGTGTGTGTATGTGTGTATTCCTTCCAACCACTGTTTAGCTGCCCAGGTATATAGCCTCCCATCATTGTCTTGTATTGTTGACAACGATGAATTTAGATAACAAGGATACCAAGAATGTCAGTTGAACAAATGAGGCCATGGTAACACTTTATTGCAGAGACGACAGTCTTACGGCGGCATTCTCACATGTGATGAAGAGAATTGGATCAATCATGTACAGGCGACTGAATATCCCACATGTGTATCGTTCCGGACAAGTATATATCTATATATATATATATATATATATATATATATATATATATATATATATATATATATATATATATATATATATATAAGGCGACGACGTGACGGGTTTATTCTTCGGGAGGAGCTGTTTAGTGTTTTCCTGTTCATTATGTGGTGTTATTTCGTATTCGTTTATTAGAAGTGTTCAAAAAATGCCACGGAAGGCAGGTGGTGGTTGACATTTTGAGGGCAGCCGACAGATATTTGTTGGTTATGGTCTCAAGTTTCGCGAAGGCAGGCAGATGTTCCCTTTCGCGAGACAATGGCAACTGTCACCTGCCATAGAGGAAAGCAACGGCAAACTACTTCTTTAAAAGTGCCTAGTACATTATCATTCGCCTAAAGACTTATCATCGCAAGACAAGGACAGAGACATTAAAACTAGCAATATTGAATGTTAGAACGCTAAATGACGACGAAAGATTAGATAACATAAAACAAGAAATAGAAAGAGAATAAATTAATATTTTAGGGATGTGCGAAACGAGTTGGACAGGAGCAGGCATCACGATAGACGAAGATTTTAAGCTTATTTAATCTGGGGGTGAACATCGACAAAGAGGTGTGGCAATTATTTTGGACCGGAAAACATCAAAATCTGTTCAAGGATATTGGGCCGTGTCGGACAGAGTTCTACTAGTTAAATTAAGTGGCATACCTTTTAACATAATTGTTATTGAAGTATATGCCCCAACACGAGAATCCAGTGAAGATAGTGTAGAGGAATTTTATAATGACATAGAGTCTGCCTTAAAGAAAGGTAAAACATTAGAAATAAACATCATAATAGGGGACTTCAATGCAAAAGTAGGAAATCAAGGTGATAGATATACAATAGGAAACTATTGTTTAGTAGAGAGAAATGAAAGAGGATACATACTCGTAGAAGGGGAAAAAGAAAAAAAAAAATGATTGTAGGAAACCCCTGGTTTAAGCAACACCCTAGAAGATTATGGACATGGAGAAGTCCTGATAGCAGGATTAAAAGCCAGATTGACTACGTTCTGATTAGCAGAAGATTTAGAAACGCGTTAACAATAGCAAAAACAGTTGCCAGTGCAAATTGTTATAGTTACCACAGATTACTTACAGGAACATTGAGGATAAAGTTGAAGTAGTCAAGTATATAACAGGAAACACTAAATATGATTTGTGTACACTGAGTAATGACAAGGAAATACAAAACACATTCAACATAGAAGTACAGAATAGATTTGAAATTTTGTCTGATCTAGAGATCCTATTCCAGTTTGTGGATGATCAATGGGAAACGTTGAAGAATTCAAACAATGTGGCTGCAGAAACTATTCCAAAATTAAAGAAGGTGGGTCGTAAGAAATGGATGACTGAAGAAAATTTACACCTAATGGAAACAAAAAGACTCAACAAAAATATTTCTGCCACATATGAAGAAATTCACAGACAAGTCAGAATATTATGTACTCAGGCAAAAGAAGCATAGCTTGAGGAAAAGTGCTTAGAAATTTAAAAACAACACAACAGTCAAAATAACAATTTAGTGCACAGAAGAATTCAGGAAATTACTAATAAAGGAACAAGTACATCAGCGGGCTGTCTAAAAACTAAAGATGGCAAAATCATAATAGAAAAAGATCAGATTCTACATGTATGGACAGATTCTGTGAAAAACGTTTATGATGATAACATAGAGGACCGCCTATTTTTAAGATGGAGGTTCAGAATGTTCTTAAGCATATGAAAGCTGGCAAGGCCCCCGGTGCTGATAACACCACAGCAGAAAGGATTAAGGTTTAGGGGAATATGGAATAGATCAAGTCACCAGACTGCTGACCACATTATATGATACTGGAGATATACCTTCTGAATTATGTAACTCTGTATTTATTGCAATCCCAAAGAAATCAGAAGCCTTGGAATGTGATCAACACAGAACAATTAGTATAATGAGTCACATCACACAGATTTTGCTACCAATTATCAAAATACAACATGAGATAGGGGAAGAACAATGTGGATTTGTAGATGGAAAGGGTACAGTAAATGCCGTGTATATGCTGCGAACAGTTATTGAACGTGCTATAAAAGTAAACAAGGATATTCATCTTTGATTTATCGACTACACAAAAGCTTTTGATAGAGTTAGACATGTCAACAGGGTGGATATGCTTGCAGATCTACATGTTGATGGCAAAGACATTAGACTTTTAAAAATCATATATTGGAAACAACAAGCTGCCATATGGATTGCAACAATTAGTAGATGCGGTTGTTTCACACAGTGAGCAACTGGGGTTAGAATTAAACTGTAAAACGACACAGGTTATGGTCGTCACTAGGAAGAACGAAATACCTCAATGTAATATACAAGTAAATGGGACTATTCTTCAACAAGTGAATCGGTACAATTATCTCGGAAAGTCATAACATCTGATGGGAGATGCCTTGAAGAGATTAGAACAAGAGTCGCCATGGCGAAAGTAGCCTTTAGCAAGATGAAAAACATTCTGACCAATAAAACGATGCCAATTGAAACTAGAAAAATAGTATTGAGGGGATACATAGAGCCCTTTTGTATGGATGTGAAATTTGGACAATGAGCAGTCAAGCTGAAAAACATCTGATGGCTGCAGAAATGTCGTTTCTGAGAAAACTGCAAAGAATAACATGGACAGACAGAAAAACCAATAACCAAGTACTACAGAAGACAAATGACAATCGTAAATTGATTAGAGAAATTAGACGTTGACAGTCAAATTTGTTTGGACATGTTATGAGAAGAAATGGATTGGAGAACTTGGTGACAACTGGCACGATCGAAGGGAACAAACCAAGAGGAAGACCGAGAGGAAAATACTTCCTTTGTATGGATGTGAAATTTGGTCAATGAGCAGTCAAGCTGAAAAACATCTGATGGCTGCAGAAATGTGGTTTCTGAGAAAACTGCAAAGAATAACATGGACAGACAGAAAAACCAATAACCAAGTACTACAGGAGACAAATGACAATCGTAAATTGATTAGAGAAATTAGACGTTGAAGGTCAAATTTGTTTGGACATGTTATGAGAAGAAATGGATTGGAGAACTTGGTGACAACTGGCAAGATCGAAGGGAACAGACCAAGAGGAAGACCTAGAGGAAAATACCTAGATGGCTTGGCCACATGGCATGGACGAGACAGGAACACTGAGCTGATCCACGACTCTGGTGATCGAGTGAAATGGAGAGTCATGACCGCCTACGCTTTCCGGTATAGCACATGATTGATATATATCTCATCTCATCTCATCATGTTCCTCATAACGAAAGCTCGAAAAGGTTTGTCAGCAATGAGAGTCATGGCGACTGCCAATATCGAGCAAAGACTGCTAATACTTCTGTTCCAAGGACTTGTGCTTTCACGCATCGAGTATGCCATGGCCATCCTCACTGTCAGCACTACACAGATTGGAAGACTTGAAAAGGTACAAAACGAAGCCATGCGCATCATTTTGGGCTGCACGAGAGACACCAGCTGTGTAGTAATGAGATATCTCCTTGACTTCCCGACAATGGAACACAGGATCAAGATCTGGAGAGCCCGTGCATACTTAAAAATAAGTGCAGATGAGCAGCACCCTCAGCATGACGCTATATTCAGAGAAAAGGGTGAGAGGCTAAAGAGAGGCAAATTATGGATGAGTTGGGCGGAAGATGTCGTCAGACAGGTCTGCAGTCTTACCAGTATCAATCCCGGCAAGGAATGGGTGCCGGTGCCTCCAGCTTTTAAGTGCACTTTCTCCTGCATTATCACACTCGACAGATGGTGCAGAGAGCAGAACCCTGGTGCTGTCAATGCAGATGTTAACGCGCTCATCTATGAACACTCAGATAGCCGCGAAGTGCTCATCTATACAGATGGATCTGTTGTAAAGCAGCAGAGAAGTGCGTGGGCGTTTACAGCCCGTTCAGCGAGCCGAACCGTTCAAGAATCCAGTGGTGCCCACTCTATGACCACGAGCAGCATGACGATGGAGGTGAAGGCAGTTACACAGGCTTTCATATGGCTGGAATCACAGCACTATACCAACGTGTGTGTACTAAGTGACTCAATGAGCATGTATCAGAAGATCGAAGCTGGATCTGTACGTAGACAGTGGGCTGAGTCGCTGCGGAAGTCTGTTGTCCGTAAAGTCACCTTCATCTTCGTCCTGGGACATGCGGGAGTCGAGGGAAATGAACGAGCTGATAAACTGGCTGGCTCTGCACCCCGTGTAGACGGCCAGCCCATGGATCGTGCCGATGTTATTAACGTCCTTAAAGATATGGCGAGAACAGAGGACTTTGACGTCAGTAAATCCACATCGCTGTTCAGGATGAAAGACTTGGGAGTAGGAATCGGCACGGCCAGACGCGAGAGGTACATCGGGAAAAAGAGGTGCCTCGTGAACCAACACAGAGCTGGCACTATTAGCCACCGGACGCTGATGCATATGCTGGGGGGGGGGGGGGGGGGATCTGAGCACTTATGGACATGTCCGGAGTGCAATGAAGATACCCCAACTGATAATTGATAACTGATAACTGATCATCATGTTCCTCTTGTACCTTGCGGTGTCGAGGTGACGTATAAACATCGTGAGAGTGCCCGATTATGGGCTTCATATATCGATATTCCTATGGACTCTGCTATTCCCTCCGTTCAACATTTACATGGTCGGCCTCTTCGTCTGTTTCCATCTGGTCTGTACATCATTACTTGTTGTGGTATGCTGTTGACTGGTAACCTACTTGCATGGCCAAACCATTTGACTTGCTGCTTTCTAATAAAATCTAGTGCTGCTTTAACCCAAACTTTAGTCCTGATTTCTACATTTCTGTTCTTATCTCTTCTTGATACGTTGAGTATTCTTCACATCAGGAATCTCATTTCAGGAATCAATTTCAGAAATTTATACACACACACACACACACACACACACACACACACACACACACGCACGCACGCACGCACGCACGCACGCACGCACGCACGCACACACACACACACTGAATGCTCTACGAGAAGTAAGACTTTTGCGAGAACCAAGTGATGACTGTGAATCTACAACCATGGCCAGACTGCGAGAACAGCAAATTAAAAGAGGCGTGGCCAAACAAGAACACTACGCAGGAAGCCAAAGAAGGTTGATAAACCAACACAGAACTGGTGTTGTTAGCCGCTACACGCTGCGGGATTTGCTGAAGACGGGATCCGAGCTCGTATGGACTGAATGGTTCGATGTGCAATTATGATGATCTGTCGACTAACAAACTAATATATATATATATATATATATATATATATATATATATATCCGTGAGTATCTTCGTAAACAACGTGCACGTATAGTTTTGTGCGTGTCTTATGTGTATATTTATTATGTACCATGTTGAACTCACGTCTTTTCACTCACCGTAGCATCTTATTACAACAATGAATGCCAGAAATACACAAAGTCTGAGAGGCTGCATTATGTCCTGTTTTCTCTCCGAATGAGACACAAAGCAACGGTAGCCAGATTATAACTAGTCCGGGGGATATAATTGTATGTGCATAACTTATATACCTCACAGTTGTTTCTACATGGCTTCAATCACATTGGAATGGGATTCTTTAAAAATCAGTTTAGAAGTATAACGAACAGTTACAAACGTAATTTGTCGTTATGTTAATGAAGACTGTATAACTAGCTGCCCTACGTATTGTCATCATGTACATACGGGTGGGATGACCCCATTTATATGTTGACATGGAGGTCATTATACACCGATGGAAAATGTTAACAAAAACTTTTACATGAACGCGACAAACAGCTGTCCGTCCTATAGGGTTGTTTATGTGACGTTGTAAGTATGTGGTATTTACACATATTTGGTGTTGATCATTATGAGCAGTTACATAACTGATAGATGTGTCACGGATACGTGTATGAGTTGCCGCTAAGCTGTAATAAATTGATAATATCCACTGACAATGTTCTCATTATTTGACAATGGCGTCTTCATATTGAGCAAACTGGTTGGATGCATGGTATAGGTTCAGACAGGTGGTCAGGTCTGATACATTTGACAGTCCCTTACTACAAAGCTAAAGGTCATTTACACCAGCCTTGTTACATTATGGTACTGCAAGATACGATTAAGAGACGTTTCACAGTAGTTTTTACTGCATGATTAAAATTTGTTAATATCGACATGTAACAGTTTGTTACTGCAAGATTAAGAGACGTTTCACGGTTGATTTCACTAAGCACAACTAGTGAATGTTTCTGAGATTTCAT
The DNA here is from genome assembly GCA_014155875.1 of Cepaea nemoralis. Classification (NCBI taxonomy): domain Eukaryota; kingdom Metazoa; phylum Mollusca; class Gastropoda; order Stylommatophora; family Helicidae; genus Cepaea; species Cepaea nemoralis. The sequence continues at coordinate 94,739 of JACEFZ010026650.1, forward strand.
TAATTACCATGAGTCCTCTTTTTTACAGAATCCCTTCATGTCCCGTGCTATCCAATCCTATCTTGGCGTCCATCATAATTCCCTTTCTTTGATTGCTTAATAATACTTTAAAAGGTACATGAGAAATTCCTCCTTAACTGATGTTCGATATTATGTGTATACTGTATCACATTCAGTAATGCTTTCTTGTGTATGGTTTTATGATTTAGAATGTTAATTTTCTAGGAATGCTCCAACTCTATTAGTACTTTCTCTACTGGTTGGATAACTTCAAGGACACTCCTTTGTATGTTATAAGTGCAGCATTTTTTCATCTATGTTTGATAACGCTTTATCTGCTATGTTCCTTTATTGTTCGCGTAATCCTATAATGCTTATTCTATCACATTTCATGGCTTCTATCACCTGTCCCATCATACACGATGACATGAGACAGACCACCGGTCCATACTCTCGACTCCCTCCACATATCGCCATGCCCCTTCTAGAACAGCCTGCTTTCCTCTTGGTTGGCTGGGTTATTATTTGAATAACGAAGACACAAACAATAGATTGCACGATTTATTGCCTGGCATATTTCGCTGCATCTCGTCAGGTACATACTGCAGAAATCACACAACTTACGTGAAATTAACTAGATAAATCCTTCAAGTTGAAATATACACAATTTCGCACAGTAATGTCACTTATCTACCACGGTAATTTTAAGCTGACTAACATGTCTTTCTGTTTACACAATTCTGGCTTGCGTTGATAGATCATAATTGCTTCTGCAAATTTTAACAAGTGAGTATTGTGTGTGTTAAACAACACGCGAAATGCAGTCTCTCTGTCCACAAAATGCCCACTGTCGACAATGTGCCTGCCGATTGAAGACGCCGGGAGCTTCCGGTGTGTCGGCCCCACGCGGCTAGCATCTCCTGTGTGTTGTATCTTGTTGACCCATTGAGGTATGTGTTCTGACACCCGTTTGTTAAGCTGTCTCTCCGTTCGACCAATGTAAACGGCCTGGCATCTACATGTGAATTGGTAAATACAATTGTTTGTGGCGTACAGAGGAACAGACTCTTTTACTGCTGGTGTAGGAATGGGTACGGTTTTATATCTAATGACTGGAGTTGCCGCACAGAATGTTCGACCTACTGCTGTAGTAAGCCGGTCTTGTAGACGTTGCATTACGTCATCCCCTCGAAAGGTTAGCTGGATGAATACCTTGAGTTTAGGGAAAAATACAAAATACTCGCAAAATATAAATACAAAATACAAAATACTCGCTTGTTAAAATGTGCAGAAGCAATTATGATCTATCAACGCAAGCCAGAATTGTGTAAACAGAAAGACATGTTAGTCAGCTTAAAATTACCGTGGTAGACAATCGACATTACTGTGCGAAATTGTGTATATTTCAACTTGAAGGATTTATCTAGTTAATTTCACGTAAGTTGTGTGATTTCTGCAGTATGTACCTGACGAGATGCAGCGAAATATGCCAGGCAATAAATCGTGCAATCTATTGTTTGTGTCTTCGTTATTCAAATTCACTACGGGAAAACATTGTTTTGGGTTATTATTGTTTTCTTTATATTTACAATTGCTCAAGGTTGTTTGCAAGTCTTAATGACTGTAGGGTTATCTACATGCAGAATACATTTGGCAAGGTATTAGAAGAGACTGCTGCCGTTAAGCTGTAGAATTCTTGGACAGGGACAAGTTATCTCCGCGTTAACTGGGAAGTTAAACGCAGCGACATTTGTGTTTATTGTTTATGGGGTGTTGCAGAATAGACAGAATATACATGATCTTCAGGGTGCATATAATAAAATGAGATATGATCTCTTAACGCAGACTATTATGTAGATAGGTGTATGTCATGAAATAGACGACGCAGTCGATTCGGCCTCGTGGTATAAAAGCAGAACATGGGGTATAAGGCAGACAACCCTACTATTACCCGACCTGGTTCTCGGGCAAATCATCGCCCTTTGGTTTGGTGTTTGAGTAGATTCGAGAAACCGAAGCCGGGGGAAACATAATTCAGTCAGGCTGACGGCGCATGTTTCTGGCGCATGCGCAGTTGATTGGGCCATGCGGACAAAGGCGTCAGTTGTAGTCTTGAAGTATGTGGGAATAGTGCGATTTTGTTATGGAGAACTGGGGCTGACGATGTCTCAAGGTGGTTAAAGAAATCCGACATCAAGACCATATGACCTACAGCTGTTCCAATATGACACGTTGTTCGGCCATCTGAAGGTATGTATAACCCTTTAGTTTATTTAACGTCTGTTCTCGGTGACCCGATAGCGCTAGGCGGTATGTACTAACCATAGCGCAGGAAAGTGGGACAAGTGTGAACAGACAACTGGTGCAGGCTGAAGCCAAACCTTTGGAAAGCGTGTATTTGCTAGCAGCGTAATACCGGGATATTTATTGTGCTAGCGGCGCCGGGTTTATTAATAGCCACTGTAGGTTGTGTTAAGTGAGTTCAGGACAGCGAGAGCTTTAGTATGAGTTCACACATGACCCAGCTTTCTGAAATCGAACATAGTCGAGGCCCGGGGGGCGGAAGCGGTATGACGTCACCAGGGAAACCGGAAGTAGTTTAGGACGTCGCCAATATTAGGTCATGTGCGGTCTCGATCGACGCAGCTCGGCGAGGCAAATGCAGTGCAAAGGTCGGCAGGAATATCGGATGTCGTTTCAAGGTCGTGACTTGAGTCGAAGATCGTTGTCACTTGGTCGGGCTTTTCTTTTTTGGCTTTCCTCACATCCGTCTTATAGATAGTGTCCCTCAATGGAATGCCAGCTTAATATATAGTGGATTCCGGAGAGGTGGGCAATGTGTTAGAATCGACCGAAGGGACAGGGCTATTCTGTAAGGGCAGCGACACCGTTCTAAATGCCCCGGCCCTTAATACGGGAGGGGAGAACGGGGTGTGGATTTATTCTACATGGAGAATGATTGCGACCATGTATATACTATTGGATTTGGATTTTGTACGCGAGGCAGGGTACTATATCTGCTCTGGCTGGCAATAGGGAAGTGAGAGGACGAGAGCTTGATGGAAGTCTGACTACATCCGATACATATTGTTCTCAAGATGACCTGTAGAGTTCTACCTGGATTCTTTACAATGATAACTACTCCATCCTGAAGCTACTCCCCGGCTTGCTGTCTCGACTGATCTACTAGTTAATAGGTCTATCTCGTCATCATCATCCCCACCATCATCATTCTCATTTTTATAATATACGCTTCTGTTACCATATTGATGCCAGAGTTAAGTTTTGAGTCATGCATTCAGGACGAGGTGTGAGAGGGTAGTATCCCTTGGTTGGTTGAACTTACACTCTCAGAGAAAGAATGAAGATAGATAACTGGACTATTATGAAAGTAAATAAAGTTAAAGAAACAAAATCTATGTATATTTTATAAATTTTGTATAAAGATGAGCTCATCTTTTATATTCGTCAACATGTCAAGAAATTAACCCTACGACAAAATAAATAAAGCTATAAGAACAAAAAAAATTTGGACATAGTCTTGATGTCGACTCAGAAGTTTCCAGTTTGAAGTTGTGTTCGTGTAAAATTGATGTCAAAAACAAGCGAAAAAGGAAGGGAAATCCAAGTTCCGCAACTATCGATATTTTGCCTTATACACTTTTAAACGTTCCTCATATTGAAGCTGGGCCACAATTGGATGGCGAAACTGTGATCTACTACACAAGTTGTACACATTGAATGTTCACATTTAAGACTCACGCTAGAATTTGTACACATTGAATGTTCACATTGCAGACTAACGCTGGATGTTGTACACTTGTGAATGTTCACAGTGGAGACTCACGCTAGACGTTACACATGTAATGTTCACATTGAAGACTTACACTATACGCCGTACACATCGAAGGTACATACTGAATATTCACATTAATCATTTACATTCACAGTTCACATTGAACGCTAACATTGAATTAAAACAAAATATACCGTCTCTCTCTCTCCTCTCTCTCTCTCTCTCTCCCTCTCTGTCTAAAGTGAGGGAGTTTGTTCTTATTAGTTTCAGTGATCATGTGAGGCATCATGTATGTGTCTAGATGTGAGGATGTGTGTGTGAGTGTGTATGTGTGTGTATTATGTGAGGGATGTATGGGGGGGGGGGGGGTGTAGGTAATGTATGTGTGGAGGGGTTGTGTGTGGGGGATGTGTGTGGGTTGATGCGTGATGTGCGAATGGGTGAAGGGATGTGTGGTTGTTTGGATGTATATGTGTGAGGGATGTGTGTGTGTGGGTGGAGACATTTAGGAGGATGGTTGGAAGTATGTGGGTGTTGGTTGGTTGGGTGTGTGGGTAGGGAATGTGTATTTGGGTGGATGAATGGGTGTGTGGGAGATGGGTTGCTGATCGGTGTGGGGGATGGGTGTGGGGGTGTGTCTGTGAGTGGGATATGTCTGTGTGGGTCTGAATGTGTGAGTGTGGATGGTATAAATGTGAGTGGGTGGAAAATGTATGTGTTGCCGGTGGGGATGTTTGTAGGTGGGGGATGTGTAGATGGTTAGGGAGATTTGTGTGTGTGGGCGGGGATGTGTATGGGGAATGAATGTGGGGGGAGGTGTGTGTGGGGGAGTGCGTTTATGGGTGGGGTGTTGTGTGGGATGGGGGAGGTGTGGGATGTCCCGGTGGATGAAGGATGTATGTGAGGATGGGGGATGTGTGTTTGGCTGGGTGGTTTGGGTGTGTGTGGGTGGGAGGGTAGATGAGAGATGCATGTGTTGATGGGTGGGTGGGTGATGCGTGGGTGTGAGTGGTTGATAGATGAGTACGTGAGTGGGTGGATGTGTGTGAGAGATGAGTGTATGGGTGGGGGATGTGTTTGTGGGTGAGAAGGCGGATGTTTGTCGATGGGGTGTGTGTGGGTGGTTGGTATGTGTTTTTGGATGAGGAATGTGTTGATGGGTGAGGATGTGTGTATGGGTGGAGAGATGTGTTTGTGTGTGTGTGTGTGTATGGGTGGTGAGATGTGTAGTTAAGGGATGTGTGATTGCGGTTTGAAGAACGGGGTGGGATGGTTGGCGATTGGGTGGGTGGAGGATGTGTGGGAGGGTGAGTGTGTGTAGGTTGGGGGTGGTAGGGGATGTATGGGTGCGGGATGTGTGGGTGGGGGAGATGGTGTGGTGGGTGATATGTGTGCAAATGGGGGGTATGTGGGTGGGTTCGGGTTTTGTGTGTGGGTAAGTGCAGGACATGTGAGGTGGCGGGAATATTTGTGTATGGGTGTTGGAAATGTGGTTGGGGGAAGTGTGTTTCGCTGAGTGTTTGGGGGTGTGTGGGTGGGTGGTGGAGGTTACGTGGGTGGGTGAGTGTTGGTAGGTTATGGGATGGGTGGATGATGTGTGTGTGGGGGGGGTATAGATGGGTGGTTGCATGCATGTGTGCATGGGTGTGTGGGTGGGTGGGGGATGTGTGGTTGTTGGGAGATGTGTGTGTATGGGTAGGGAGATGATGTATGTGGGGGTGTGTTTGGGATGTATTGGCTGGGGATGCGTGGATGGATGGGGTCATGTATGTGCCTGTGGGTATGTGTGTGGTTGGGCGGTGGATGTGTGTGTGGGGGACACGCGGATAGATAGATGGGAGGGTGGGTGTGGTATTTTTGTCTCATAACATGGTAACATGCATTGTTTATGCTTACAACATTCATTTGACAATGTTTTTTTTTCCTATGTGAATACACTATGCACTGATGAAACAAAGATGAGTGATTGGAAGGGCCGAATGTAAGACGGGCCTGCGTGCCCAATTTGTTACCCTTCGAAAATAAAATTGTTCGTTCGTTCGTTCTCTCTCTCTCTCTCTCTCTCTCTCTCTCTCTCTCTCTCTCTCTCTCTCTATATATATATATATATATATATATATATATATATATATATATATATATATATATATATATATATATATATATATATATATCGTTGTGCGCCGACTTGATTTGAACGCAAGTGTAGCCCATAAACACTCCATCTATTAGCACTGGACATAATTTTCCGTGTGTATTAGTTTTTCCTATTTCCCGGTATCCTTTGCAATCAGGCTTCAGAGGATCCTTTTAATTTACGTTCCCAAGTCAAGGACAAGAAATCAACATCTTAGTTCAACTGTCCGGTGTTGGGGTTGGATCTCTTACTTCGGCAGCAGCACATCCGATGTTTAAGAACGCGCCTTCGCATCCATTCGGCCATGCTGACCTCCAGCATGTTATCTGTGTGACATTTTTTAAAATGATTATAATTCTGTATTTGTTACTACACCCAATTACCCCACTCTTGTGTTTTTAATGATTATAATTCTGTATTTGTTACTACACCCACTTACCCCACTCTTGTGTTTTTAATGATTATAATTCTGTATTTGTTACTACACCCACTTACCCCACTCTTGTGTTTTTAATGATTATAATTCTGTATTTGTTACTACACCCACTTACCCCACTCTTGTGTTTTTAATGATTATAATTCTGTATTTGTTACTACACCCACTTACCCCACTCTTGTGTTTTTAATGCATGGTGTGAGAGTGAGTGAATGCAAGGAGTTAATAAACAATAAAATATAGTGATAATAAACAAAATTGTTTCAGTGTGTACTTTTTGAATTTATTGACTATTTCAATGAATGTATCCGTATAATTTTGAGCCTTATTATTTAACCGACTCTGTTAGCCATTTTGCGTGCTTTGAGATGTTGTCTGCATCAGAAGCTGTTACTATCTCAGTTGTCTCCCTTAGCCGCTGTTAATATCTTAGAGATCTCCGTCAATCACTAGAGTTATCTTTTCTGTCATCACAGTTACAAACATAATTACAAGGAGCATTCTCCAACGGATACCTGTAACAGAAATGGCACAAGATCAGGTTCTGTTTCAGCTGTCTGTTGTAGATAATATAACACTGATTTATATGCAGTGTGGACTGTAGATAATATACCATATATATATATATATATATATATATATATATATATATATATATATATATATATATATATATACCGTGTGGATTGTAGATAATATACCACTGATCTATATGCCGCCTGGACTGTAGATAATATACCACAGATCTATATACCCTGTGGACTAGATAATATACCATTGCTGTATATACCGTGTATAGTCACACACCAAGCGTTTGAGACGTAAGATGGTGCATGATGGTGGAAATGACCACGTGTTCACATGCACCCACTGTGAACGGACATTTACAGCGCAAATTGGCCTTATCAGTCACACTCGCTACCGCCATAGTTAAAAGTTATTATGCCTTTTTAAAGCACAAACTATCGTCTGTCAAGACGGCAAGGTGCCAATGTGTATATACCGTGTGGACAGTAGATAATATACCATTTGTCTACATGATGTGTTTACTGTAGATGATATACTATTGCTGTATATACGGTATGGAGTGTGGATAATATACCATTGATCTACATACCATGTGGACTGTAGATAATATACCATTGGTCTATATACCATGTGGACTTTAGATACTATACCATTGGTCTATATACCTTGTGGACTTTAGATAATATACCATTGGTCTATATACCGTATGGACTGTAGATAATATTATCACTTTACATGATATATTAATAGCATATGTTTTATTGTATTATTCCTACGGCTTATTATTTGCCAATTATCAATCCAGATAGAAGATCTCTATATATCTCAACTGTTCGTTTGTTAGTTGCCCAGTGTATCAAAATGACATCTACTGTTCGTTTCTCAGTTACACGAACTACATATATGAACTCTTCTGTTCGTTTGTCAGTTGCCCTGTTAGCTAGATGTCCTCTACTGTTCATTTGTCAGTTGCCTAGTCAAGCTACATGACCTCTGTTGTTTGTTTGTAAGTTCCCATTTCAGCTATATGACTTCTACTGTTCGTTTCTCTGTTGCCCTATCTAGCTAGGTGACTTCTTCAGATCTCACCTGCTTTCTGTTGAACAAAATAAAAACATTTAGAAAAATGACCACAGTCAATACGGGCCTTACCGGGGTCCCTGATGCTGGATCTTGTACGGCGCAAGTGTGGTCTTCTCAGGCGCCCCTACAGGAACCACATCCAAAAGTCCGTTACACGTTACAGTTGCGGCGTATGATTCCCGTTGCTGTAATAACATTTCATCGTGACCTCTGTTTATCAACGTCAATTCTTGGTTATTTGTTTCTACACGTTAACATTATTACCATTAAAGAATAAATATAAGTATTCACAGTGCCAGCATCACCATGAGTAAACGGGCAAGAACATGCTTTTCAATAAAGACATGTGGTTTTACCCAAGACAATAAGAGATATATTGTGCGAAATTGTCGGGAGATTGTTTTGACAGACATAGAAAAATTAGAGAAAGCCGTGAGACAGAGCTAACGATATCCGCTGCTGATGTCACGAAAACAAAAACAAAATAGGTCACGCCTAAGAAAATATCTCATCTCATCTTATCCTGTTCCTCTTGTACCTTGCGGTGTTGAGGTGAAGTGTAAACAGCAGGGAAAGTGCCCGTGTATGGGCTTCATGTATCGAGATTCCAATGGACTCTGTTATTCTATCTGTCCTTCACTGACGTGGCCGGCATCTTCTCCTGCTTCCATTTCTTTTGTATATTGCTTGTTGTGCTATAATGATTACAACAATAAGACAGAGACAAACATCTTTCTTCGGTCACGTGATGAGAAGAGAGGCATTGGAGAACATCGTAACAACTGGAAAGATCGAGGGGAAGAGAGGCAGAGGTAGACCAAGAGAAGTGATGCTGGATGGATTGAGACGGTGGCATGGAGGAATATCAGCACCAGAGTTGATCCAGAAAACCAAAGACCGAGATCTATGGAGAGCCATGAACGGCTACGCCAGCCGGCACGGCACTTGATGATGATGATGATGATATAATGATAGTTGATAACCTTGTTACAATGCAGAACCATTTGACTTGCTGCCTTCAATAAAATCTAGGGTTGATATAACCCACACTTTAGTCCTGATTTCTTCATTTCTTCATTTCTTTCTGTTTGATACGAGTACATTGAGTATTCTTCTAATTTATGTTGTGAATTTTCTTTTCTCTTGTCCTATCATTGTCCAGCATTGGCATGGGTAGCATAGAGTTGATAGGAAGATTGTGTTGTAGAATATTTTCTTAGTAACTATTGATACATGTTCATTCTTTAGTATTGGTGCCATTTGCATACAGTCAGACAAACGTGTTGATTGTCCCTGAAACTCTTGGATAGACAGTACGAGCTGTTTTAATCTATTAGCACTGTTTGAGAGGAGGATCTCGTCGTCTGCATATATGAGTTCTAATGGTCAAAAGTGAACAGTTCTGATGTTCCTAGTGTCATTCTCTGCACAGATTAGGAGATAGGAGAAGAATGCTATCGCCTTACTCCCATCACGTTACAGACGATAGATAATAGAATCCACAGACAGAGAGCGATTGTCAGTCATGGAATGGGAAGACATGGGCAGAGGAAGACAGAGGCAGATGGACTGACATAGACAGAAGAAGACCGAGACAGATGAAGATCGAGAGAGAGAGAGAGAGAGAGAGAGAGAGAGAGAGAGAGAGAGAGAGAGAGAGAGAGAGAGAGAGGGGGGGAAGACAGAGACAGAGTAAGACAGAGACAGAGGAAGACATAGACAGATGAAGACAGAGACAGATGAAGATCGAAAGAGAACGATGAACACAGAGACATATAAAGATAGAGAAAGATGAAGGCAGATACAGATTGTGACTAAACCCTAGTCGGTTACCACCGGCTCACGTAACCTAATCGGGTTCCTACCAATATTTACAATTGAAAATCAGAGCCATGGAAATTCCAAGAGCCTCTGTTTAGTCTTTTCTACGTGATCTTGTCATATTATTACTATAACTAGAATACTACACTAATTTAAGAGAGAGGAATTCACTCACTTTCGAGAATCTGGTAGTTTGAGGTGTAACAATCTACATGTCTTGTGTGAAAACGCTATTCTCACTTTGTTTCCTTAAAATCCAAATTCAATTTTAAGAGATCATACAACCGTAGAGTGTTGCCATTTTGGCGCTTTTCGCACCACATCTGGTGCTTTTCCAAGTCATTTGGTGCCAAAATGTCGAAGTTAGCGCAGCCACGCGAATTTGGTGCTTTACAATTTTATTTTATTTTATTTTATTTTTTTATTTTATTTTTTTTTGGGGGGGGGGGGGGGGGGGGGGGGGTGTTTGCTTTTTGGTGTTTTTTTTTGTTCGCATATTCTTTTCAGGACATCGCTGTCAACATCAGCATCTTTCAGCTGATTGTTGATTTCTTGGCAAGATTAAACTCAGTAGTTTGCCATTCCTTTCTGAGCGACCGGCTCACATACCCCGTAAGTTACCGATGCGGAGATAACCGCTACCAATTCTCGCGCACGTCACGTTACTCACGAGATTATACGAGGGTATGGAAAAAGTCGTATAACTCATAGTGTAACAGTAATGGAGTACTGGGGTATTATTAGGATCTAGTGGGAAACAGATACAGCACGATTGAGCATTGAGACTGAAAGCGTTGAGAGATGCTCAATCGTGACGTATTGGGTTGGCAAGGGAGTTAACATCAAGCCTTTGACTGGAGAAGAGGCTGACTTGTCATCAGAATGAATTAAACTTTGTCTATATTAAATCAACCAGTCTTGTGAGTTCCTGCTCTGTTACAGAACTCGAAATGGTGCCGTGACCAGGATTTCTAGCCTTTGATTTCACCCCGGGTGGGGTACATCATCGACGTTTTGAGAAGGACTCAGAAGTAACAAAGCCCAAAAGGATCAGGATCAGCCAACGGCCTAGTGATAGTCTGACTGCTTCAAACAAAATATGGCCCAATCAACGGAAAAACGAGGTATTTATATGCGTCCTGATATTTCATGATCACCTCCATTAATTTGACCTGATTACACGAACCTTGGAAGAGTTCTGATTGTAGGTGAGACATTCTTACAGTCTTTAATTTAACTTTGAAACTTTAATTGGAGGCAAGGGGTCAATTTGAGGGAGCTATTGGAAAATTCTCGCTCACCTGCAAGAAAAAATGTTCAGACTGAATTGACCTTCAACGGAATTCTTGAATTCTTGTTCCGACCGACAAAATGTTCAGACTGAACTGCTGGATTGCCAAACTCTTGCTCTCTCAAGACAGGATCACTCTGGGCCGGCTTTTCTCGTTCACAACGATCAGACAACCGGACTGCTGGACTGCCCCTTTTTCCAAAGTTCCGTGAAGTCTAGACAGCAAGTTTCAAATCGATCAGACACGATCATAGAGCAGTCTTGGTCAGCTCCCCGAAACAACGATGTATGGCAGCGGCTTTGGTGGCTCTTCGGAAGTGATAATTCTAGACAACGGCTATGGTAAGCCTCTTGAAAACGTTAAAATTCAGGCACCGGCCATGTTAAGTCTCTTCTCCAGTCAAAGGCTTGATGTTAACTCCCTTGCCAACCCAATACGTCACGATTGAGCATCTCTCAACGCTTTCTCTTCTAATAAGTTGTACGAAGAAGAAGATATTGATGTAGAATTAGCACTTATTCAAAGAAACTTGGAGTTGTTGAAGAAGTGGAAACGTAGGAGATAGATAAATAGAAAGTACTGCAGATGGCAAGTTATAAGTTTCAGGATTTAGAAGTGAAAGGGATGCTTGAAGAAGTATACGAAACGGTGGAAATGGAAAAGGACTCTATGGATGATTTTTTAAAAGTGGTCTTGAGGTATTGGTACAATGGGTGAATGTACTTTTTATTGGTGCTAGAAATGCCGTGTTTAACGATAAGGATTAATAAGTTATAGTGATAATTGGCCCAAGAGAAATAATTGGCAGGCCAGATCACAAGTTCGTTGATAAGTAGAGGATGGCTACTACATTGAGTTGATATTGGATTAGTCGCCACAGTACAAATATGTAGTTTACAGTGCTTACTTACGAAGATATTCCGGATGTTATGTTGTGTTAAGAGTTAAGATAGAAAATGATAGAAAGTTATGAGGGGAGATAATAAATGGTATGGTAAATGTTGATTACTGATTTGTTTGTGTAAATAGAACAGATGTGGTTCTAATTAGTCTGTAGTTAACAGATATACAGATGGACAGTGAAATGTTTGGTTTTCTCGGTCATAGAAATACTGGAATGACTTATATAAATAGATATGAGTTACGTTACTTAGTATGAGACGCCAATGTTGGTGGATCACTATACGTAGTAATTTTGATTGTTTTGACAACTGTGTTTTATTGAGTCTAAGTTTTATGAGTCATGAGTCATGCTTGAATTGGCTATTGTTTGGTTGTTTTATTGAGCCTAAGTTTCAATGCCTCATATATAATAAGTTTTTTTTTCTTGATTTGGTCTTGAAAAATGATTGTTGTTGTTTGATTAATTGATTTAGAATAGGGTGATTGTGTTCATAGCATTTAGATTTGGAGTAAAAACTATTGGTCCGTAAAAGTGTCCAATAGTGATAGGTAGAAATAGAATGTTTTATTCTGATTTGATAACATGCATGTTATGTCATTTTAAAATGTATTTTTTTCTTTAGATTAATTTGGGGGTTGTGTTGATTTTATTTCGATTACATTAATGGTTTGGTATGTTGAGTTACATGGTTATAAAGTTAGTTAAGTAAGTTTAAGTTTCAAATAGATGAGGTTTTGCTTAAGGTTTTTCGTTCAGAAAAGAGTTGATAAAAACTACTTTGTTCCACTGATATAAGGTAGGGGGAAGACTGTAAATGGCAGTATATGAGTATGGGAGGTACGGGGGCAAGATATAGGTGCTGTGAAATACCAGCGTTAATTATATTAAAAGTGTTCATAAATTATGAACATGGGCTCATGGTTAAAGGTGAGATAACGAAATAGGAACAGAATTGTGGTTGGCAATGTAAATGTGGAATATATAAGGTTTGTGAAAACTTATGTCAAATTGTTTTATAATGAACAAAGATATATTTCATAAGGTGTTTTTTTTTTAAAAGAAAAAATTATTTTACAAAATTTTTTTATTGGCAAGGGAGGTAAAGGGTGAGTGTCTTAAATATTCATTGCTGTATGTACATGTGGTCATGTTGTGTATTCATTCTTTATACTTCTCATTCGGTGCGCACCGCTTCTTTACTTTTTCTAACTACATTGTTTTTGTACGTCCTAGGTTTTGGAAGAGTGAGAAATTTTAAAAGGTCAAAAATTTCGATAACGATTTTATGAGCTGTTCTTGTGATATGTATGTTTAATGCAGGAACTGGAGGAGCCAAGAAAGAACAAGAAAAATATAAATATATAGTGGATAGCTATATAGTTTGAGGAAATGGAAAGGGGAGAAGGACTGTTTAGCTTAACAGAGTTACCATACGTGGTACGAGGTATTATACAAAGGAGAATCGAAGAAGAAGTATATAGGGGGTTACTAGCTGACAATATAACTGGGAGAAGGGTTAAAAGATATATTATTTACTCAAACTTGAGCTGGTTTGGGGAAGGTTAGAGGAACTATAAAAAGTAAGGAAAAAGAGGGAATAGAGTAAGAGGAGTAGGAGTAAAGAGTTTTCCTTTATAAGGAAAATTCTTTAACAAACATGGGGAGGTGTAACAGTAATGGAGTACTGGGGTATTATTAGGATCTAGTGGGAAACAGATACAGCACGATTGAGCATTGAGACTGAAAGCGGTGAGAGATGCTCAATCGTGACGTATTGGGTTGGCAAGGGCAGTTAACATCAAGCCTTTGACTGGAGAAGAGGCTGACTTGTCATCAGAATGAATTAAACTTTGTCTATATTAAACCAACACGTCTTGCGAGTTCCTGCTCTGTTACAATAGACCAGGGAGACCGGCTTGTTGGGTGGGTAAAAATTACTTTAAAAATCATTTTGGGAACACTAAAAAGCCGAATTTGAACTGAAACGAGGGAGTAAAACAGTCGTAGTAAGCTACCTCGCATTAATCAAGTAATTAAACTCCCTTTAATACGATTTAGCTCAATGTGAACGCCATCTTGCAGACAAGACACGTCAAACCGTAAATATATATGCTTGTAATCGAGGTCATAATTTTGTGGTGTCTGCATTATCCTTTCATTTACGATATTTTGTTTCATCTTTAGCAAGAAATATTTTCAAAAGTTCAGAGAACAGTGGCTCTGTGACTCGAGATGTAAAAAATGGTTGTTAAAAGTAGAAGGGGATAATACTAAGTGTTTTTGCAAATACTGCAAATGTTCAGTGTCAGCCAGGTTAAGTGATATTGAGAGGTACAAGAATATAACGAAACATCAGAAAGTCGAACAACCATTCAGTACACAAAAACAACTATGTCATTTGACAAACTGAAAGATGATGACAAAGAAACGGAAGGATGCATGTCTTTGTTCATAGCTGGCCATTGTTCACTGCAGGTTGGTGACCATGTAAGTGAACTCTGAAAGGTACACTTTAGTGACAGCAAAGGTTGCAAGAACTTTAAGCTTTTGAGACCTAAGTGCAGAGCAGTTATTTCAAATGTTCTTGCACCATATTTCACAACAGCTTGATAGCTGATATTCATTCAGTAGTATGTCCTTTGCAGAACCTCGCTTCCGGAAAACCTCTCAATCATAAGCAAGATGTCCCGCGTCTGATACACCCATCTGGAGATCATCCATCATAACTGATATTGGCAACAGTAAATACAGTTTATTGATTGATGATAGCAATGACATTTCTGAAACTAATCTACTTGGAGTACCTATTAGGTACTATTCAGAGACAAGAAAGCAGTTTGTAGTTACTTACTTAGACTTAGTTGAAGTGAGTGACTGCAACGCGCAGGTAATATGCAATGCGTTAAAAGATTGTTTAAACAAGAAAGGACTTCAGATGCAAAAACTAGTTGCACTCGGCACTGACAATGTTTCTGTCATGACAGGTGTAAACAATGGAGTGTATACACAATTAAAATTCGAATTCTCCTCATCTGGTACTAATTAGGTGTGTATGTCATTCGCTTCAGCTGGCAGTGTCACTGCTGCTTGTCTGCACAGGAACATCGAGTTCATGATTAGAGCAACATATAACTGGTTTTCTCACTCAAGTCTTCGTCAAGCAAAGTACAGGCATCTTTTTGCTTTAATAAATGATGGACAACATCCGCTGAAAGTTGCTTAATTAAGACAGCCACGATGGGTGTCCATTCAATCTGCCATTGTCAGATTATTGCAGCAGTGGGTCGAGCTCATGGCTCATTTTGATATAGCAAGACTATACGAGCGCTGTTATACAGCAGAACGTCTACATTCTATGTTTAGCGACATGAAAAAATATATATTTCTCATATTTATCAAGCATATTCTCGGAGAAGTTCAAAGTGTGAATAAGAAATTCGAAGCAGATATACATGATCCAACAAAACTACTCAGCGATCTTGTCCAACTAACTGATTCTATCAATCCAAAGATTTATGTTCCTGAGAACAAATTAACAGAAAGTGATGCTATTCAAGATTATTTAGATCCTAATTCCAATCTAGGTTATGAATGTGAGAAAGAAATAGCAGACTACAAGTTTCCTGGTGAGAAAGAAATTCGTGGAAGGTGTACACAGTTTTTAATAGAGCTGTTGACACAGCTGCGTTTACCTTTGCCGGATAACGTTCGAGTGTTGCAGTCCATGTCACGTCTTAGTGGAAGTGAATGTCTACAGCCAATGAAGCGCTGTATATTGGATCTTGCTAAAATGTTTGTAGAAGATGCAGCTACTCTCACGCGCAGCGATTTCTAGTGGAGAAAACTTCATCATATGCAGTGAACAAAGACCTCTGACACACTTGGACTGTGGGCAGAAATAGCCTCATACAGGGATGACACCGGTGAAAATCCTTTCCAACATCTTAATATTTAGCTTTAACTGTGCTAATTTTAACTCATTCTAACGCGGACCTGGAGCGTATTTTCAGTCAGATGGGAGTTATACAATCAAAATTGCGGAACAAACTGAGCATCATGAGTTTGACAGCTGTTTCGACTATTAGTTATGGAATGAAAAGATATGGCAAATGCTGTCATGATCATAAACTACCTAAGGATATTCTACAAAAAATTGGATCACATGTGGAATATACATGTTTCTTTCAATCATCATCATCATCATCATCATCATCACCATCATCATCATCATCATCATAGTCATCATCATCATCATCATCATCATCATCATCATCATCATCATCATCATCATCATCATCATCATCATCATCTATATCATCGCAGGAGCAAACACAGCAGGAAATAGCTACAGAAACTGAAGAGGAGTTGTCTGACTGGGATTTGGCGGATCTGGAATAAACTTCTAATATTCAGTGATAATAATAAATGATAATGTGCTACCTTGTTAAATTTGTAAAAGAAACCGTTGGTGCTTTTTTTTTTGTGCTTTCTAAAACGTTTTGGTGCTTTTTGGTGCTTTTTTGGGTCGATGTTGGTGCTTGTTCGTCAAAAGGAGATGACAACACTTCAACCGTGTGCACACTAGTCAGACAGCTGAGTCTGCGACAAGCCGTTCATTCGAGAGGACAGAAACTCTGGGAATCTACGGTATTTATGCTCGAAGTGTTATTACACATATTGCGATCTACTTTAGGTCTCAAGAACACTGTGTCTATTACTCGAACTAAAAGTAATTGAATATATTATTCTACTATATTATATTATTTAATCGATAGTTCGTGTTACTGTAGCACAGCGATTTGTAAAGCATGACTTAGTGTGGGCATCTCAGCTGTGTTTACAAGGTCAAGGTTATCCACGTAATGCGTTGTCGTACTTGAAACAGAGTTAGCTAGGGTATATCTGGCAGGTGAAATTAGGCTGAACGAATTTCAACAAAGTAAATGAAGGATCTTGCAGATGTCGGTAAATCTTCATAATATAAGTCCAACTAGGCATACTTTCATTTAAGCCCACACTTGATGGGTTTTGAAAGTATGATTGATTGATTCATTGATTTAGGAACCGACATCACAGCATTCGGGACATATTGACAGTATGATGAAATCTATCAACATTAATAGTACCTTGAGGAAATTCGTTAAATACGATGACTCTTCCGGTGAACCTGTAGCCACCTAATTAATATACTAAGCTATAATTAAGTGTGTATGTCAATCATATTAGTGCGTCTTCAATAACAACAATCGTACTTTCCTGATTATGGGATTATAAACATACTTTGAAAGATAAGGCATCACAATTAGTATACTAGTGGTCCCTATGACTATCCATGCACTCTATCTGAGGAGATGACAAACCTGCCTATATAAATTATATGGTTTTTGGAGAAGGTAAACAAGATACCCAAACACTCACAAAAGAATAATTACAACCACTCACAAGGTACAAGGGTTTAGGTAACTCCGCCTACGTTTTAACTATTAGGAGCGTTAATTTGAAATCCGCTCGTGCCGCACCATGCGTAATTGCGTACGTTGAACATGATCATGTCATAGTCATATGACCAATACTGACCAATGAATAAAATAGCACGTGCTTATCGTCACATGATGCATAGGTTATGTTTCTGACAGTTGAGAAAATGGCGAGGTTGATCAAAAATCTGTCCAAAGAAGCTCAAAGAGCGGTGATTCAGTTTCTTTCATTTGAAGGATGTCGACCAGTGAACATTCATCGAAGCATGCAGGCAGCGTAAGGTAACAAATGTGTGTCGGAGACAACAGTGACAGACTGGGCACACATGTTTTGGAAAGGACGTCAGTTCACGACAGATCTTCGACGGCCGGGTCAAGCGCATATTGTTGCAACAGAAAAAACCATCGTCAGAATTGATGGAGCAGTACAGATGAACCATTATCGAAGCATACATTCGCTAGCGAAAGAATTGGATGTGTAAATTGGGACAATTCAAAAGCTCGTTCGTACGAAACTGAAATATCGGAAAGTGTGTTCACAGTGGGTCCCAAGGATGTTGACCGACCACCATAACGAGGACGGCATGGGATGGTGTTTGAACCACTTGCTGTGCTACAGAATGGAGGGTGATGCATTTCTATTCGGCATAGTCGCAGGCGATGAATCATGGTGTCACCACTTTGAGCCGAGCAACAAAAGAGAGAGCATTCTATGGAAGCATGCTGGATCACCAAAGTCTAAAAAAATCAAGATACAGCTTTCCGCTGGTAAGGTTATGCTGAGCGCATTTTTTGACCATGAAGGGCTATTGTTGGCCGTCTTTAAAGAACCTGGTGTCAACATCAATTCTACCCACTACTTGAAAACACTAGCCCTACCATTTGTAGCGGGCGCCACTAGGCGTTCAAACCTGTCGATTTGCAACAGTTCTAAATAGGGCAGAAATTGGGTCATGTCAACAAGCCTGTTCCGTTAGGAGAAATTACAGGCTCACCTTTGACCTTCCGCGACAGTCGCTGCATGCAATGTGCAACATCGGGTGACCACGATTTCAACACCAACCAATTTAAGAATGGTCGCACTCTTACCTTTCATGTGGCAATGCAGTTGGAAGTACGGGAGCTCATCCAACCTGGGGACTTACTGTCAACAGTCTTTAACCTGTAGAATGACACTGGTCGCCATTTCTTCCTACAGAACTGCAGCCACTCAGAACCTCTCCAGCTGGGCCAAATCAATAATCGGTTCCCTCCGTTTACAGGCAAGTCACTGCGACTGCGTGCCCGGAACAAGAGTTGCTGTACAACCATCTCTCGGACCTTCCAGAACACAAGGACATAATCCTTCCCCCTTAGGGGTAAAAGATTACTAGGATTATTCCCCTTTTACTAAAAAAAGTCGCCTTAGGTAGAGAGATGGGTGTGAGTCTGGCAAATTCAATACCTCCTGGTCGAATTCTCCAGGCATTTTATGACAGGAAGTCATAGATAGAGGACGACATGACCAGATAAAGACAGAGGTCGAGAAAGACAGAGAAACATGAAGACAGAAACATAGGGAGACAGAGCCCTATGCCTAAATAACTGAGCAACTCACAATAATTTAAGCAATGTCAAGTTCATCGAAAATGGTAACAAATTGAGCACGGAGGCCCGTCTTACATTCGGTCACTCTAATCACTCGTCTTTCGTTCATAAGTAGTGCATGATACATTCACAAAGGAAACAAAAAACATTGTAAAATGAATGTTGTAAACATAAACAAAGCATATTATCATGTTCCGAGACATATCCTCCACCCACACACACCCATACCCCCAGACATACATATATGCTAGCTCACCCACCCATACCCCACCCACACATTCCCTACCCACCCACATCCCCAACCCACAAACATTCCTCCACCAATCCCATAACCCACACACACACTCACCCACCCACATATCCTCACCACCCATACACTCCCAACCACCCAGTCAAACATACACCCCCCCCCCCACCTACACACACATCCCCCGCCAATCCAATCATCCCGCAACTACCCACACACATCCCGCACCCACCTAGACATCCTCAACTTACACACATCCCCCACCCACACAATCTCTACCCACCCACCCATACCGCACCAACCCACACACACACACCCCACCCATCCCCCAATCTACACACACCCACCCACCCACACATCCTCCATACACCTCCAATCACACATCCCCCACATACACATCCCACATCCACCCGCACAAGTCGCGATCACCGATGCCTGTACTAGGCCAAGCATTAGGAGAAGAAAATGAGGACAGTGTATAACAGTGTGAACACACCCTGGTCACAATAATGACTGAATGCATTACTCGCTAACACTGTTAGATTTGAACACTGATTATTACCCCTTGCTGTGTCGACTGTTTACAATTGGCCCAGTTGAGAAAGAAGACGAATGGATCGACACGTTCGGAGCTGCGCTGACAGTCGTGTTGTTCTTGTAAATCCGCAGCGGTGAAAGACTTGATGGTATTAGCGTCGAAAGTCCCAGGTCTGTGTGGAATAAATGTGAGAATTTTGCAGCTTACATGGCCTACACCTATAATTATTTCGTGAATGTTTATGGCTTGTTTATTCCTTACATATTTATTGTATATTTTTGTTTGCATATCCCTTACATGACGTTGCAGTCAACATCAGTATTTTTCAGTTGCTGTTGATGTACTAGGCAAGATTACGCTCAGTAGTTTGCCATTGCTTTCTGAGTGACCGGCTCACATACCCCTAAGTTACCAACGCGGCGAGAACCGCTACCGATTCTCTTACATGTTACGATACTCACGAGGATATACGGGGTTAATTAGAAAGACGTTAACTCCCAGACTAGGGAGACCGGCTTATTATTTCTTGTATCCACGGAAGGTTGTTACGGGAGCGAGGTTCTGCAAAGGACATGCTACTGAATGAATGAATGAATGAATCCACTATTGTAAATGACTATTGTATCCATTACTGCACCTGACCATAGTATCCACTGTTCTAACTGACTATATTATGCATTGTTGTAATTGACTATTGTATCCACTGTTGTAACTGACTATTGTTTCAACTGGTTAACTGGCTGCCGTACCCACTGTTGTAACTGACTATTGTTTCAACTGGTTAACTGGCTGCCGTACCCACTGTTGTAACTGACTGTTGTATTCAGTGCTGTAACTGATTGTTGAATCCACTGTTGTGACTGACTATTGTCTGCACCATTATAACTGACTGTTGTTTTATATGTTGTAAAAGATAATTGTATCCACTGGTGTAACTAGTTATTATATTCACTATAATTATCACTAATGAATTCATTGTTGATTTCCCATTTGTATTCGCTATTGCATTCGTTGTTAGATTCACTGTTCTATTCACTATTGTATTTACTATCGTATCCAATATTGTATTCACTTTTGTATTCGTTATTGTAGTCACTCTTGTATTCACTGTTGTCATTACTATTGTATTCATCATTGCATTCAATGAAGCATTCACTAATGTATCTATTGTGTTTACTATTGTATTTACTGTTGCATGTACAGTCGTATTTACTAATATATTCACTATTTTATTCACTATTGTATTCACTGTAATATTCATTATTGTAATCACTATTATACTCACTTTTGTATTTACTATTGTATTCTTTGTAAGATTCACTATTGTATTCACAATTGTAGTCACTATTATACACACTATTTGGTTCACTATTACATTCAGTATTGTATTCACTGTAATTTTCACTGTTTTATTCACTATTGTATTTACTGTAATATTCATTATTGTAATCATTATTATACTCACTGTTGTATTCACTATTGTATTCAAAATTGCGTTCACTTTTGTATTTATCACTGTGTTGACAATTGAATTCACTATTACATTCGCTATTGTATTCACTATTGTATTCACTATTACTTTGACTATTGCATATATATATATTTGCAATATATTACTATTACTTTCACTATTGCATTCACTATTGTATTCTCTATTTATGTATCACTATGTTGACTATTGCATTCACTATTGCATTCACTTTTGTATTTGTAGTATAATAAAACGTTATTACCCTCTCCTAGCATTGACTCCCTTAAAAATACCAGTCCCTAATAATTACTGTTTAAGTACCTTACTTTTGGGGAAAGAAAACAAAGCGAACATAACCCGTACGGTAGCCCAATTTATTTGGCATTAGTTTAAATTTTGGCCTTAGTTTGGATCACGTGCCTGGCAAGACCGGGACTAATTGTAAGACAAAGATATTATAGTGTCCATTTTGGTCAGTGTAGACAAAAGAGACAGACACGTCCGCCTTTCCCTTCGGGGATAGGGAAGTTTAACCCAAAAATATGTCGTTCTCTGGAGCAATGGTATGTTAAATCTACATTATTAATACGTATTTATGTATTTTTGTAAGGTACAACAATTCTTGTGAACTAGAGTCTGATTGATTTTTACTACTGAGCGCCAGATTTGCGCCATGCTGTAATTTTTCCTATGCTTTTACAATTTCTAATTCATATGTTAAAACGTCTTCTAGGCATTGTGAACTATCTATATCTCACTATCAACACCTTGGATCTGTAAATATCCTATGTAGTGTAAATTCACAGTTGAGGACATTTCAGGAGACTTTTTATCCACGCGGACGCATATCATGGACTCAGTTCATTTTCGATAAATTGTTTCCTAATTGCTGATCTGTAACTTGAAACTATCGTGCTAAATGTTGGTACAAACTTCTTGTTAGCATATTAGGAACCAGTCAATATGGGTGATAGACATGTAATATTTTCATAAAAATGCTAGGAAATTGCCATTCGGAAATGACCATGTTTGAGAATATAAATTCAAGAACAAAGAAAGTAAACGCATGATATAACCAAGCCTTTAGTCACAACGCACAAAGGGTAATATACACCAGGAATAATATTATATGTTCCGAACACTTATCAGACTGCATAAATAATTTCTAATAGATAAGAAATGCTCTTAAAAATAGCAGCACTTGGCAAAATATATCACAGCGTTCACTAACCTCATGCAGCTGTAAGAAGTGAGGGGAAACAATTTATGTTTTAGTTTATGGATTATCCCATGAGGAAATCCAAAAACAAAGGCTCCTTGCATCATCATTATGATTAATTATTATGTATGATTATCATGTACTTAATATTAGAGAAATGTACATGATGGTTGTTTATGTTATGAGAATTATGTTCTGTCCTGATTGTTACTCTTTACTGTGGGAATATACATTTTAATGCTGATTATAGTGAAGGAAAGGAAACAAATTAGCCTATGGACGGGTTATTCTCTTCAAGTACGAGAGAGGCAATATCAACATGTTTTTATGGACAGAATGGCTTCGCTCATCAAATAGTTCCTATTAACAATCTCAGAACAAAACATAGAGTGAAAAGATACCTTACTCACTATCAGAGCCAGGAAAGCTCTACAACAAGCAAGGAGGGACATGGAACTTGGAAACACACTCCTATCTGCTTCCCCTTTTTATGTTTGTAATTGTGTTGTAAACATTTTACCATACCAAGGTAGGTTAATGCTAGTATTGCTTTGTTATCCTTTTCTATAGAAGAGAAGCAAGTGGTGGCTGCATTTTGTTGGACTATATCACTAAAACTGGGTCAACAGCCAGAGAGTGATAAATGGCAACCTGTCCTAAACAAAGGCTGGACCAATACCTCAATGTTTACTGCTGCACTCATTAGCTGCAAAAGCGAGCAACAGACAATTTCGAAGACAACTGACTGCGTGATTGATGAAGTCCTACTTCAGTAGGAATATCCAGGATGGACTTCAGTATCTAACAATCGACAAAGATCAAGATCTATAGAGTACTGACAACAGGTATCGTCTGCTTTACTTCTGAGAAGTACCACCTGAAGCCGCATCACTCAACAACCTCAGTGAAACTATAGGCAAATCCTACCAGCTACTAAAACTAGCAACAGTGAGAACACTTCAACTGTCGGCTGGATTACCAAGTTTATATCCAACAATGGATAAGTCTTCGAAAGAAAGTCTCACAACAGCAAAAGTCAAACATAGGGTTTCAGCCACTCAACACCAAGTTCTAAATACGAACACCAACTCAGACAAATGGGAAGAGACACTGAAACACCATAAGCCAATACAACCAAGGTACCCACATAATATCAACTGAATAACCCTGAAATAAGCCAGATCTACTCCGGATCTCAGACCGGAACACCATCAAGAAGACCGTATGAAAGAAGCTAGTGGAATAAATGCCTCTACGCATTCAACAAAAAGAATTATCTGATTGTTAGCAACTCCCAGTTGTGTGGTGGAGTTAATATTCTTCAATTCCATGCCTGCAGTAGATAAATCCTGAAAATATTTCCAGACGAAACAAATGAATGACTCGCACCATTGTATGTCTACACTGAAATGAAAATACTGATTCAGAAATCTTTGCTGGTCCCATGTCAGCCTAAATGCCATCAACTGTGGAATAGGTTATAGACTGGTGACTAGGTGGGTGAAAAATCTTTGTGAACATAATTGAGATTCGGATAATAGAAGCCGAGAAGCTGAAAGGTCGGCATCCTTTTCATCGGATATGGTGATATAGGGAAGACCCTTGGTCCAAGACTCAAGATGCATCTCCTGAAGGTATGACCAACCCAGGCCCCAATTTCACAATGGCACCGAGCCACTGGCAACAGATGATTCGTGAATTCTGCTCAACGGGGAGAATATGTGCTTGTGTATAATTCTATTCTTGGATTATGGGTTATAT
The DNA here is from genome assembly GCA_014155875.1 of Cepaea nemoralis. Taxonomy (NCBI): domain Eukaryota; kingdom Metazoa; phylum Mollusca; class Gastropoda; order Stylommatophora; family Helicidae; genus Cepaea; species Cepaea nemoralis. Next base: position 119,036 of record JACEFZ010026650.1, read on the forward strand.
ATATTCACCAGCCAACTTCAGTGGTAAGGAGAACATGACTGTTAGTACATTTGTTTCTGCCCGGATAAATATGGACATTATCTACTTTGCACTGGAGAAGAATAACCGACAGCAACACCTAAGGAAATAGACTGTAATTAAATAATTAGTTTAATTATTAGAACTAGTGGCTTCTATATGTGCTTTTCCCCATGTCATGTATGTAAAAGGTCAGTAGCTTTTTTTCAATGAAGGCAATGGTATAGTGAGTATTTTGACACCTACTCATTATTTTTAAATATGAGAATTGTAAAGGTGTCAGAAACAACTGTTTATATGTTTGGTTCTATGTACATAGATCATTGTTTGCCTTTCATTATGTAAGGTGGGCAAGGATAATAGACCCAATTTGTGGTTGTTGTATTGTTTGTAATAACATTGTTGTTTCTTTGGACAATAGTGCTGTCATGGTCTTATATGACATGTGTAAGGAAGAATGTAAGTACCGGTATGTAAGCAAGAGTCAGTGTAAGCATGACTAGGTAAAGGGCAGTAAGAGACGCCACGGCTTGGCTAGTGGACGGTCAGGCAAGAATCCCGTGAACAGAGCCACGTGATGTGGGAAGGTCAACCAGGAGAGAGGCAGTGTGTGTGAGGCAGCGAATAGAGACGGACGTGTGGAGATCTAGAGAACGCTAGAACGATAGAACGATAGTGGTTGTGACGGATATATGGAGATGAACGTTGTGTAGTGATATTCGAGGAATGTACTAACTGTGATATGTGCGGGATGATGTGAAGTTGTGATTGTGAATGATCATGCGGGCGACAGTGTAAAGATCGCCATTGTGAGCTAGCGCGTGGCTGTTGGTGGTGAACGATTGTTTGAGCGTGAAGTGCGACTATGTTGTCAGCCTGTAATATATATTGTAATAAATGATTGTTCAGGAGATAGCTCCTGCCAGTTTCCGATTGCATTCATGCGTTCTTAGTAGATGTGTTGTAGATGTTGTAATTTGCCTGTCAAAGTCCAGCGAGCTAGACAGAGCTACTAATAGGACTCTGACAGGTATAATGGTGTCAGAAGTACACATGAACCACATGCTCATGTAGAACGCACAAAAGAACGCTACTTTTGTAAAGAAGAAGAAGACCTATTCCATAATATATATTAGAAATTGTAAAGTAAAGATGTGTTAATAGAGTCAGAACGAAAATAACATCATTTCTTTCCACAGCAGGTTTCAATTCTACAAAGCGACCGACGTAACCAGAGCAGGTCAGCGGTAACCATCACGAGAATCACGTTCCTGTACATCAAGCGTTCGAGTGGTCAGCAGAGAAAGATAAGTTGATTAATTTTGATTGCTAATTACCCAAATCTGCATTCTTTGATTTTTTGTATAAAGACCATCATTAGTCGATTTAGTTATTAATTAACAGGAAATGTCAGTGTCAGAGGAGGAATGCCTATCATACTTTTGGGGCATAACTCATTACAGAAAGGTGCAAAAATGTTTCGAAAGTACACGGGCACATGATAAAGCAAAGTGTAATATAAACCAGAACTTCATGCATGAGTGGACACAGAATTTTGAAAAGAAAATGCAAGAATACAACATCGCACCAATGCATTGGGGTAAATGGTACAGAGCACACTTACCAATAAAATACAAAAGACTTGAAGAGATCATACCAGATATAAAAAGTGAAGACTATGAATATTTTAAAACAAGGATATTAAAACACTATCTAACCTCTTTCGAGACTCTAAAAGTAGAAATACAAAATGTGAAACCAGCCACAGACAAGTCATTCAACCAGTATGTACGGGAATTAGAAGCAGCTTTCACAAAACTAACATTGGTAATTAGACATTCAGACAACAATCAAGGAGTAATAAATTTCTTGCTAATAGAAAAACTAAAAGCAACACTCCCACCCGAATGCGGAAAATATTTAGAAGAACACAAAACAGAACCTATCCAAAACTTACTAGAAAAATGCCGCGAATACTACAACCAAAGTATAAACCTGGTTAAGAACACTCAACAGAAAAGTACTGTGAAATCAACGGCATCTGCAGCCACAGATTGTCAAAACAAACCACAGAAAGCAAAACCAGTACTGTGCAAACATTGTAGCACTCCACATACAGAAAATGGAATATGCGATAAGAATCCCACTTATCAAGAATACCTAAATACTATAATAGCACAAAAACTGGGGAAGGTAAATCAAAGGAAATATAGAACAAAATGTCATTTTTGCCTTGCTTATGGCCACAGACGTTTTGAATGTGAAGGTGTAAAAAGAATACAGATAGCAAAAGCAAATGCAGCCATAAACATTACAACAGACAGTTCAGCAAAGAACTTAGCAAAAGTAAACATCACAGAGACGAAAACAAGACCAAACACTGCAAAGTCAGAACAAACTGAGTTTTACCCATCAGACTTTGTACCATATTTTAATAATGTTGTTAACATCACTCAACCTCATTCCTTATGTAAAGAGGTCAATACTCAACAAGAATGTGAGGAAATGAACAAAACCTCAAGACTGTCGTTAGGAAAACTAACATTCCATGAAGGTTACATCAATGACACAGTATGCACATGTGTACGCGACACAGGGTCCTGTCTTATCGGTCTTCGGAAGACCCTAGCTGATCCTAAAGACTACCTAGATGAGTACATCTATTGCAAAACTGTTTCAGGGACAGTAGAGAAATATCCTATGGCATGGGCCAATATAAAGTCACCTTTCCTATCAGGCAGAGTAACTTGTGCTTTATTAGACAATCCATGTTGTGATTTATTAATTGGAAATGTATTAAATGTGACAGACTACACAGAGTCCAAAACTCACACAGGGCAAAAAGTTAACACCACAACAAGTACTGCCTTAACTACACCACTCATCATACAACAACATGATGAAAAGAACAAAGTACCACACCATACCATCTCAAAACAAGAAAAAACAGAAACTGGTGTGTATCATCACAATAAGAAAGGTGCAGAAAACAAACATTTCACAACAGTGAGGGAAGATCACAAATCATTATGTGACATACTATACTCCATGTACTCCCTGTTAACTACACACATAACCAAGTGCACACAGTGGATGGTTATACTTGCACTGCTCATTGTAAATACAAAACAAATGTCTTCACAGACAGTTTTATTTCCACATTATCATGACGCAACACAGATGATATTACTCATGACAAACCAGCAAACTTTGTTACTTATATCATTACTGTTGAACCAAAGTTTGGTGTTACCACTGCTAAACACTATGTCAAATCAACTCAGACACATACTTATGCTGAACAATGTAAATCATCAGTCGGTGGAATTACTGACAAAAATCAGCAATAAATTACCCTACATATTTTGGAAAATAGACACAAATTGCAGAAAAGCATACAAACATGCACGATTACTTTTCAAAACTATACATGGTGTATTATTATTGTTTGAACTATTGAATGTATATACACATGTACGAGTGCAGGTTTGGAGATAGCACTCAAAATGATCTCAACATGAAATTTGAACATCCCCACCCTTCGGGAAATTCTAACCGTAACCCATTTTATATCCTTAGATCCAGTAACTCCAGAGTTGCCTTGTCTGCTGTACGACTCCAGCGCTATGATACTAGCACACTCCATTGTACAGACCAACATAAACGGTCTTTCAACAAAACAGTAAGACTCAACATGTGATTTCAGGTATCAAACAGTAAGATATACCCATATTGACTTTGTTTTCAAACGAGTATCTACAGAATCTACCTTTTGAAATCGACGAACAACGACGACAGCTTCACAAGTACAGACATTCATTTCTAATGAGCAGTTTAATGAACCAGATGCCAACCTACAAACTATGGCAAAGACAGTCACAGACAGACGCATCTTGGCCACACTCAAAATTAAGGCCACCGAACTTTAATTAATTCGTGTTTTATACGTGTGAATTCCAGCAATTTTACAAAATGAACTTACAAATTGGCCAAACTTGGTGAACAGTCTTAAGCACTATACAGAAGGAAAGACAATATCATGGTATACAGAAGACGTCAATAATCGTATGCGAGAGAAGACATGCCAAACATTTCAGCACGGAAACGAACATTGAACACGAGTGATTTAATTACGTGTGCATAACTTCCACAGGACAAGAACGGTATCCTATGTGTGCATAGAGGCTCAATGATGTATATTTTATTGTATATGTATTAACTGTATGACATCCAATGTCTAATTTTATTATTATAATACTTTGTATTGTTATAATGTGATATGTACATATGAGCGTAAGTATAGTAACGAATAGAATAAGGTGTAATGCTGAGAATCAACGCCTGGCAATCCCAGTGCGCGATTGTTACCAAACTTGCCTTCGCGTATGCTGGATAGCCCGACGAATGACGCTTAGCAATAGTGATATAGAATTAACATCAGAATATGGTAACCAGAAGGAATATACCAACAGGGTGATGCCAACCAAAGAGATTAATAACAACTCTCCATAACAGTAAACGAGGTGTGCTCACAAAGGGAAACAACTCATGGTCCGACATAAGATAAGGTAAGGGGGACTATAACATACATGAAGTATATTCGAACCATGACCACAACATTGACATAGCGTGCTCATAAAGAATCGAGTAGTGTGCATTAAATAGAGACGAGGGGAACCACGTCTGAATAGAGAGAAAATTTAAGAATGCTGTAAGAGGAAGTTGTAGCCTTATTTGAGGCATAAACCAATGGAGAATCCTTAAACCAGCATAGCCACAATAACTATGAGATGAGAATGCACAGACAATCGATTAAGAAATATGAACAGAATGTAATGTCACGGAGTGGTGGTTGAATAATATAACGAGGTATGACAAAATAGACCCAACCAGAACATTTGTCAGACCACGACAAAGCCTTGAGAGAAACCTCAATACTGAAAAAGAGAGAACAATGTTGGAACTTAATCTCGGAAAAGATCAGAGTAAAAAGGGACGCAAGCGTATACTTATGATCATATAATCCCCTGACAAGGTTAGAAAGAGGAAACAAGAGTAACAACAACAGAATGTGTCACATTTCCAAGAGTAAGTGCCACATTGGTTGTGGGGGGGGGGAGAATGTCATGGTCTTATATGACATGTGTAAGGAAGAATGTAAGTACCGGTATGTAAGCAAGAGTCAGTGTAAGCATGACTGAGGTAAAGGGCAGTAAGAGACGCCACGGCTTGGCTAGTGGACGGTCAGGCAAGAATCCCGTGAACAGAGCCACGTGATGTGGGAAGGTCAACCAGGAGAGAGGAGTGTGTGTGAGGCAGCGAATAGAGACGGACGTGTGGAGATCTAGAGAACGTTAGAACGATAGAACGATAGTGGTTGTGACGGATATATGGAGATGAACGTTGTGTAGTGATATTCGAGGAATGTACTAACTGTGATATGTGCGGGATGATGTGAAGTTGTGATTGTGAATGATCATGCGGGCGACAGTGTAAAGATCGCCATTGTGAGCTAGCGCGTGGCTGTTGGTGGTGAACGATTGTTTGAGCGTGAAGTGCGACTATGTTGTCAGCCTGTAATATATATTGTAATAAATGATTGTTCAGGAGATAGCTCCTGCCAGTTTCCGATTGCATTCATGCGTTCTTAGTAGATGTGTTGTAGATGTTGTAATTTGCCTGTCAAAGTCCAGCGAGCTAGACAGAGCTACTAAATAGGACTCTGACAAGTGCCATATGATGAGCACCCCTAAAAACATGATACAAGAAAGGAGGAGAAAACTAAGGAGAACCCAAGACGTCACAGGACAACATAAACAGTGGTTGTGTGATTCTAGAAAAGCGCAGTTGTGTTTTTCACGAAGCCCGTGTTCGGTGAAGATCTGAAGATCTGGATTCAAGGATTACTAGGTCCGGCTAGGAAAGAATAGGAGGAGGATAAGTCTGACGGAATAAACAATCAAGGACCGAAATCACAGAACCTAGACGAGTATGAATTCGGAATGGCGAAATAGGAAACTGCGCCCAAGGTGGAATCAGATATTGCAAGGACTTAGTCGTAGGCGAGGTATAAACTCCGTCCATGTATCAAAGGGACAGTTTAGAGTCTAGGCAAGCCTGGTATTGTATCTAACACATTAATAAAAGTGTGTAAGCATTCTCTTTGATTTTCGTCAGTTGCTTGTTTGCATTTGTGTTCCACGAATTCAAGGTGAGACTTTTTACAGTTATCGATTTTAACGAGCATTATTGCTTTGAGATAATTTCGTGTTGGATTATGCCGAAGTTATAGCTAGGCAAATGGGGTTAATATGTTTTGATAATGCAAATCATTCCCATGCCTGTTATGAAAATGCATTGTGAGCATTACACATATATATGTTACTACAGATCTTGATTTAATGCCTGAACTGTTTGTCCAAAAGTGTTGATGTTTACGTAAAGTCCAGTGTTGATAATTGTTCAATCGTGATTGTTTAGATGTTGTGAACCATCAATATCTTCTAACCCTACAGTAAATTTATAAGGTGATAAGTGGGAATGGAAAATTACACATAAATACAGTTATGAACAGGAGTGAAGTATTTTCCTTCTTGTGTTTATGGTAGAATTCCATGATCACCTTGCATTCTAACAGTGACCAGAGAATCAACAAATCCCCTAGACACTTTGAACAAAATATTCTCTTAAATTAACATCCACATCTCACAGTATTCATTATTATAATCTTTATTTGTATTCTCTATTGGGTTCACAATTCCATTGACAATTTGTATTCACTATTGTATTATCTATTGGGTTAACTATTGTTTTCAATAGTGTATTCACTATTGTATTCTCTATTGTATTATCTATTGCATTCTCTATTGTATTCTTTATTGTACTCTCTATTGTATTATCTATTGCATTCTCTGTTGCATTGTCCATTGTAGCTATCTATTGTATTCCCTATTGCATTCTCTATTGTTTTCACTATTGTAATCTCTATTGGTTTTTCTGTTGGGTTCACTATTGCAATTTACTATCGTATTCTCTATTGTATTCACTATTTCATTCACTGTAGTATTCACTGTTGTATTCACTATTCTATTTACTACAGTGTTAGCTTTTGTGTTTACTTTTGTATGCACTGCTGTAACTGAATATTGTGCTCGAGACAAACATGATGATGTGCAACTAGACACGGACACATATAAAGCGTGATTCAGTGTCTACGCAATATAGCAACACAAATAACAGCCGACAGTTATGTGTACACTAGTACACAGAGCAAAGCATTGTGATTAAATATGATAACAATTCCGTGGGCAGCCACAAAGACAATCTTGGAATTTTGAGGTAGTCTAAGTCTCTGAGACAACTTACCACACATGTTAGAAAGACATAATAATCATTTTTTGGTCATTAAGAATGTGAATAAGCATAATCGCCCTCGCCAATCGACAAGACTGATGATGATGATGTTGATAATGAGAATCAATTCAAAATTATACTCTTGTATGCAACAAGAGTAACAAGCAATAATTTCATTCCGCCAAATGAATAATATTTTGTTTAATAAGTCACTGTCATTGAAAGTCAGAAAAAGATTTCTTGAATATTACATAGAACACATTTTAACATACGGCTGCGAGTCCCGGACAATTAGTAAGCAGGCGAAATTATCCCTGGACGCCATGAAGATGTGGTTTTATAGAAGGATTTTGAAACTTTGAGGATTGCCAAGTATTACTTCTACTATTCCATGGCATAGTTTAGCTCAGTTTTTTCTAGGTTGAATCTTCCCAATAAACATTGGAATTGAACAGCAGAACTTGTAAAAATGGTCATGAACAACGCCGACACGCAGGCCACATTTTGAGTCTGTATTAATACTAGAGGCAACAACCGTACTTCATACAACATGCAGAGAACTCCACGTGAACTCTCTATCTCGCATTACATTGTATCTCTTTTCCAGTAGTTCCACATTAACCAGTACAAAATTAAAGTCAAGCATGTCGTTGCTCTATGTCATATAACTACCGTTCACATTTAAAGAATATCTTCTTACTTAGGCCACAATTGAAGCTTGTTATGTTATTAGTTGGATGACCTTTCGCTCATTCTCCAACTGTAATATCGGCCCCTTTCTATCGCAATTCATTCCTCTGTCTTTGCTTCCTCTTTCATCATTGATTTCATCAAGTTCTCTAGATGTACCGTCATTCTCTTTATGCTTTTCTCAAAGATCTTGTTTTCTTGGTTATAGTGTGTCTTGCTTCTTCCATGTCTGTTCCACGGTAATCTCTGTCAGCAACTTACTTGCAACAGGTAATTCAGGACACCCTACTTTTGCACGACACGAATCAATAACTCGTGTGATTTGCAAAAGTATACATTTTTATTTAGAGCTCATTACAATACGAGCTCTGCGAGCGGAATACTCCATGGATAATCAACAACATGGTATGTTTCACAGATGCAATGAAGCGGTGACAATAATGATACTATTTACTAATTGGAATTTAAAGCCTAGCTAACACTATTGTCTATAAACTACATAGAGTTCCTAGCGAACAGGTCTGCTCTCTATCCGTCCTTGTCTCAGTCTGCCCCACGCTTCTAGTTGCGCGTTCAACCACGGACATTTAGTCCTCCGTGCGCTGGCGAGTTTGCGTGCGTAGAGTCCCAGCACGCTTGGTCAGTTAACTAGATTAACTGGTATTCTCTAGTTACTTGTCGAGAGGCGAGTTTCCTATACCTCTTGGGAAACCCTCGCTCATAAGCACTCAATGACCTCTTAGTTGACACGAGTGTGTCCTGTTGTCAAGCTAAATATAGCGCCTGTGTCTCTCCTGTCTGGTGTTCTATGTATAGCTCCGTCTTAACTCTTTAAGCTCCTCTATAGAACTTTGACACGCTCCTCTCCTCAGCGTGTAGTGTTACAACCGTTTTACTCCTGTCTGTAACACGTATTGGTCACTGAAAAAATTGGTTGTACAATTTTGTCAAAAATCTCATAAGTTTAAGTATCTCTTCTGGGGATAGAACAAACTCTCTTCTCTGCCCTTTTCACACTGTTATATTGATTCACTCGGCTAATTGAGTAGTGCATCACGTCAATATAGTTGGCTACTATATTCTTGGGAATTGTATTGATCCGGAACCGTTGTCTTATGACTTATGTCCTGGCTTCCGTCGTTTGACCCTATGTCCTTTGACTTCTGCCCGTTGACTTATGTCTCGACCTGTCCTCAAATTGCCCAAAATGACAACCCGCAACAAGTTGTCTCTGTTACGAGAACAACACATGAGCAAAAATGTTCATGTTCCCCTATAATATCAGCACCAACTCCTATGCTCTATGTTCTACTCTTCACCTTCAAACTTCCGTTTGTGAAGAAATATTTTCAATGTTACATTACGGTTTTTTAAAGAAGTTATTGTGTACCCTGTTTCGAGTTACTGTTCTTTGAAATAAATGGTGAATGCAACCTTTATGTGTTTGTTATCCGGTTTGTTTGCGTGTTATTTAATAAACTACAATGTAATTAACTTGCTAACATGTGTATGCGTTTCTATTCTACATGTATGTATTACTTCGAGCGCCGTAAATCGGATTATTGTGGCTACAAATGTCGGTTACTTTTATTTATGACCACAATTTCGCTTTAAGATGCTCAAAGTACTTTCTCTATTTACTACTACTATTTCTAAAGTATTGCAGTTACACACTTAAAACTGAACAACACATTGGTTACACAGATTGACACAGACAAGTCATAATAAGACGATTTGCGCGGAGAAAAAATGTCCGCTAACTCTCTCTCTCTCTCTCTCTCTCTCTCTCTCTCTCTCTCTCTCTCTCTCTCTCTCTCTCTCTCTCTCTCTCTCTCTCTCTCTCTCTCTCAATCAATCAATCAATCAATGTTTACTTTGTCTTCATTCATTCCTCTTTCGTTCGCTTTCATACCATAGTTATGTTAAAACATTCATTCGTCTTTAAAATATGGTTCATAATATTACATAAATGAAGATTACATATTTACATTAAATGATTGGCTGAATCGTACAAGTTTTCACGCCACATGACTGTGCTATGTCTTTGTACGCGTCATCTCTTTTCAAAATATTATACAAGTTTGTGATGATGGTTTGTTACTGATCATATGATACTAACTAATCTAAACTAAGTTATAATAATTTCGTGTGCTGTCCTAAATTAACCTAAGGGAAATAACCTAATTAATTATATACATTTACGCAAAGTGGGTTAGTTCCCTTATAGTAATATTGGTAAATTAAATGATATTAATTTTCAATGATTGGGTTAGTTTAGAAATGATATTTTAAGCAAATTAATCTAAAAATGATTATGTTTAGATGGTGATGTGATAAAGTATTGTCTAATAATTGCATTTCTAACGTAGATGTTAACTTAAATGAGGTTTTTAAGTAAATGTTGGTGATTTATACCTAAAAACTACCATAAATAACGTCATATATTTACTTGAACATTTGCAATTCAATTTTAAATATACACAATGAGGTTATGCGCACTGATTAAAAAAACAATATACTGTACATATCGCAATTACGTTTATATATAACTACACTAACGTCGTCCTTTCCGGTGTAATGTTCGAGCACTGTTCCTTGTAGACTAGTTTCATAACATAGTTCAATTAATCACAGTTTTGTATGCTCTCCTTTCAGGATAGTGTTTATATATAAAGTTCCCTACCAGTTTATGTAGGTTCACGTCTAACACTTTCGATGTAATTATAGCTTATCTACGTGTTAGCGCTGTAGACATATTACTAATGTGCCTGTTCATTTACTGATAATGGCACTGTTCCTCTTACACAGTTTAATAGACTGGCGATAGTAACGCACTTCAAAGTGTAACTTTTTATCACACACGGCACTGATTTCACTAACAATTACAGTGTCACTGTTTCTGGTGATAAGTCGTCGCTCTTTTCCTTTACTTCAGGTATCTCTATATCTGAAGGTCGACTTAAAATGTCTGCCAAAGAGTTCAATGATCCCTTCAAATGCTGGATTGTAAAGGCATAGTTTGCCAATATTAAGGACCATCTGTAGATCCTGTTGTTTTGAGGGATGCCAGACTGCATTACCGCAAGCGGAGAGTTGTCGGACTGGATTACAAACTCTGTGCCTGCCAAAACCCTATGAAGTTTTCTAACACAATAGATCACGTTAAGGCCCTCCAATTCAGATGCTGATTATCTCGATTCAGTTGGGCTGATTTTACGACTTACGTACATCACTGGGTGGAACCTCCCGTTATAGAACTGGCCCAATATACCAGATATGGAAATCGCACTTGCGTCTGTGCGGAAAAAATAGGTAAGATTTTGGTTAGGTAAACGCAAAATAGGTGGTACACTGAATAAATATTTCAATTTTGATAATGCCCAAATTAACTTTGCATCTTGCACATTTAATTTAGCCGAAGCTTGCAAAATATTGGGGGGGAAAAAATTGGTGATTTCCGCCAGATTGGGAATAAATTTACTATAATAGTTTACATGACCAAGTAGACTTCGGACCTGTTTCTTGGTCGTTGGCATAGTCAAATTTAGAATCGTTGTGACTATTTTCTCGTTTGTTTTGAGTTGGCCTATGCAGATGGTGTGGCCTAGGAAGTCAATTTCCTCCATGCCCAACTCTACCTTAGTTGGTTTGACGGTAAGACCGAATAATCGCAACCTGTCGAAGACATGTCGAAGTTTCTGTAGGTGTGAAGTCCAGTCTTCAGTATGACTCTATATGTAGATGTATTGGTCACCCCGTGGAGAAGATCTCTAGTAAGACGTACAAAAGTGGCTGGGGCATTAAGAAGGCCAACAGAGAGAAATCGCCACTCATAGAGTCCTAGAGGTGTAGAAAAAGCTGTCACAGGAATTTAGTTTTCTTGCATCGGAACTTGCCAGTAACCTCGGGTGAGGTCGAGTTTGGAAAATATACGAGATGTAGACATATCTAGGATCAATCCTCGCATGCTGGAATTGGCTCAGCATCGATCTTTGTCACTCTGTTTAAACGTCGAAAATCGACACAGAGGCGAATTGTTGAGTCCTTTTTGGTGACAAGCACGATAGGAAAGGAATATTCTGCATGTGATCTTTGAATTATTCCACTCGACTCAAGAGATAGTATTTCTTTGTCGAGATTTGCCCTATAATTTAGAGGGATGGAATAAGGTCGACATTTGATAGCGGTGTTATCAGTCAGAATGATGGAATGCTCTATTCTGTCTGTCTTTGCTGGGATGTCGGAGAAAATGTCCTTGTACTCTGTCACTAAATCTATTATCTGTCGTCGTTGCTCGTCCGTAAGTTTGGTTTCTATCCGTATGCTATCGATGGTCTCAGTCGTGTCTACAGATGGGACTGGTAATTCTAATCCGTCGTCATCTGTCTGGTTCAGTACTGGTGTGGTATTAACTGCGTGTGCTGTTATCTGGCTAAGTGTATTTGCGATGTCGTTGTCGTGTGTCGCCCTACCTAGTGTAGTTGTGTTGTGTACGTCTGTCGTCCGATTGACTGGTGTGGGTGCATTTTGTTCGTTTCTCGGTAGTTCCTGTCGTGAGAAATATGGTTTCAGCATGTTAATATGAAATATCTTTAATTTTCCCTTTATCGATATTCATAGTCAACATCCGATACTTTCCATTCGACGTTGAATGGCCCTTGCCATGATGTTAGCAATAAATTACGTTTATCTGGTAGTAAAAGCAGAACTTTCTGATTCCGTTCAAGGTGTATTGTTTTAGCACCCTTATTTGCATACTCGCGGTACATTTGTCCTTTCCTCTCCAAAGATGCTTTGGCTATTTCACACGCTTTCATGATTCTATCGTGTTTCATATGGTGTTACTGATGTTGGATTTTCTGGTAAGCTAGTAATTAGATGATGGTATATTGATAGGGGTCCACGAGGGTTCGCCCCATACACTAGTTCAAAAGGTGAGAAACCCGTACTTGAGTGCGGAATTTCTCGATGGGCAAATAGCACAGCTGGCAATAGTTTGTCCCATTCAGCTGGATTTCCCGGCTGTATTTTTGCCAGCATGTGTTTTAGATCCCCGTTAATTTTCTCTATGATGCCGTTACTCATTGGGTGGTACGGTGTACAGAAATGTTGCTGTATTCCTATCAATTTTGTTAAGGCTTGCATCGCAGCCGAAATAAACTGGGTTCCACGATCCGATAAAATCGTTCGCGGAAAACCAAAACGACAAAATAAATGCAAAAATACATTTGCCACATCTTTGGAGGTGATGAATTTTAGTGGAATTGCTTCGATCCACCTGGTACATGTATCCACGAGCGTCAGTATGAAACGGTTTCCCTTGTTCGACACCTGATTCAGGGGTCCAACAATATCGACCGCTACACACTCAAATGGTCTTGATGCCAATAATGACCGTTGAACTTCGGCCTAACATGCTTACCCTTTCTTACAAGATGTTGACAAATAGTACATGAACGACAGAACAATCTTATATCAGTACATAATTTAGGCCAGTAGAAGTGTGACAAAATTCTGGCTCTGGTTTTGTCATAGGCCAAATGTCCAGCAAACGGTGACTCATGTGCGATCTGTAGCACAGTTTGTTGGTATGTTACAGGTAACACCGTTTGCTGAATTTCATTGTTATTATTTGTGTAATAACGCATGAGAATTCCGTTGTGTATTCTAACATATCAAGATGCATTTTTAGTCACTTTCGCTCGCTCACCTAACAATTTAAAATAAGGTGCGATAGTTTGATAGGTGCGTTGTGCCTCGATAAATTCTTGTCGAGTATTATTATTAGTAGCACCGCAAGGTGTTAACAGCTGTAACATCTCATTTTGCAGGTCAGTGTAGTGTTTGCGTTTCTGACCTTGTTACAGCGTTAGCCAGGTTCGTTTCCTTCCAGGCTAATATATCATCGTCAGTACATTTCTTTAATGAATCTAAGCATCCCAAAATAAGATCCGTACAAGGGTCTTGCAGGATAGCGCACGTAAATGTGCCGGTAAGGAACGGGGTATTTATATGCGCTTTTGCCAGTGGGTATTTCTCAATTGTTCCAGAGAAAGTACGGCATTTGACAATTCACCCGTGTAATCTTCTGGTCTTACCAGTTCTTTTCTCAGGCCATGTAAAGTGCTGCCGCTGTCCAGTAAACAATGGCATGGTTGATTATTAAACCAGTGCATCGTAGACCTTCAATTTACCTCTAGAGGCATTAGCTGCACTAGTATCTTCGTTGGAATATGGAATAACGTGACCACATTCTAATTTTCCATCCACATGAAATCGGTGACATGTATCACATTTATTGAAATCAAGTATATCACTAACTACTGCCACACTTTCACACACATTCTCTGGTAGTACATTCTCAAGCTCAGTATCAATCACATTATCATCGTCAGATGACGTATCGATGAGCATAGCACTGTTTGCCTTCATTCTTTGCCTGCCCAAACATTTTGCCGAATAGTGTCCATAGCTCGAACAAAAATAACATTTAATAGCACGTCTAAACGAATTTCTTCTAGTTTCTTGCTTCTTTATGACTGTTTCTAAATGAGCTGGATATGCTGGGTTTTTGTCGCACATCGAATATCTCGGATGATACAAGTTGCAATATCCACATCGTGGAGGCTTTTGATAAGGCTGGTCTTTCCTGTGATACTTTTTTTGCCTATTCGATCTATTAGGTTCGTTTTTTACAAAGGCAGTGATCTCAGTATCATGGATGTTGGTTTTAAAGATATCACGATTTGCAGAAAAGTAAGCCGACACCCGTTTTTCTAGCTCTTGGATGGATTCTATGTCTGCCTGCTGTAGGAACTTTGCAAACGGGGTAGGGACTGTGGATATAACCTTATCCATTACCATTAGATCTTGCAGTTTATCAAAGCTTTTACCCACCTTTTCCGCCTTAAGCCATTTATTAAATGTACTTTGCACGTTAAAGACGTAATCTAGGACAGTTTCAGTAGGTTTGGGTTTTATTTGTGAGTACTGAATCTGATACCCCGGAGCATCAAGTAGGAAGTGTTGCATGATTCTATCGTGGATGTACTGATAGTTACTCCTTAAATCTGTAGGTATTGATTCTATCACTTTTAATGGCTCACCACTTAGATTTCTCATGTAGATCATTGCCCAGTCATCCAATGGTATTTTCTGAGTTTTAAGTTGAAACTCAATATTCTCAGTCCATGCTGAGATGGAATCGCCTGCGCCGTATGTCTTGATAAGGCCTTTATATTTGGAAAATTTATTCTGCTCCTCCTGGCTCTTTTGTTTACTAGAGGCTATTTGAATGTTTGACTCTATCTCTAACTCTTTCATCTTTACTTTAGTGGCTCCTTCTACTTGTTTCATCTCTTTTTGATGTTCCCTTTCTAGTGCTCTTTCGTCTCTCTGTCGAGCAGTTTCCTCTTTGTATCTTTCATTAGCCCATTTCTCTAATTCCTCTCCAGTATGGCCTAGTGCTTTGCCTGCCTGGATGCAATCATTTAAAGATGCCATTTTATGAGTCTATGTTATTTTACAACATCAATCTTTTAATTTCACACAATCGTTGTAGAGTTATATGTTAGTTATTTACAATTGTCGTTGAAAAAATAAAGATGCATCGTTAAAATGGTCAGTATCAAAATTATTCGAAAATATACTCATCTAATCGGTTGGACAAACTTGCACTTGGGATGTTCCACCGCTGACTTTCGTACACAGGAATGATCGACTTGATTGGAGAACTGACGCTTCTGTTTAGTAGAGCATCAATACATTAGAAAACATGTCTATACTACAAATACATGTTTATCTTTCATGCGGCTGATCAATAATGAATGTGATTTAGATAATGATAATGATGTTAATGAATGAATGTTATGATAGTATCAATGATTGTCATGATTTGTAAGATGATTCGTCATATGAGTGTCACTGTCGTTTTGTCTTCACTTTCTTCTTTGCTTGGTATGACTACGCTCTATGGATTCCGTTTAGTTGCTAATATACTCTTAAATGTGATGAATGTTGACATTGATGGCTGTATCACACAAAATGAAATGAACACGATGGTGTGCTTGACAAATTTGCAACATATTTGTACATATATTCATTTAACCAAATTCATCCACATTTCCTATCAATTTTCACAGAATTACACAATTTCCAACTTATTTTCTCTTAATTGTGGTTCAAGCTTCACAAATGGTACTTTTTAAAGTGTTTGGTGTTCACTCAGAAAAACAATCTATTTCACACATTTTATAATAATTAATTCACGTTTGGGTAATTTTAACACCACAAAATAAATTTAAAGTCTCTAGACGTTGGTTCAAAAGTTCTGACACCAAATGGGTCCTGCCTGTCAGCAACTTACTTGCGACAGGTAATTCAGGACACCCTACTTTTGCACGACACGAATCAATAACTCGTGTGATTTGCAAAAGGATACATTTTTATTTAGAGCTGATTACAAACGAGCTCTGCGAGCGGAATACTTCATGGATAATCAACAACATGGTATGTTTCACAGATGCAATGAAGCGGTGACAATAATGATACTATTTACTAATTGGAATCTAAAGCCTAGCTAACACTATTGTCTATAAACTATATAGAGTTCCTAGCGAACAGGTCTGCTCTCTATCCGTCCTTGTCTCAGTCTGCCCCACGCTTCTAGTTGCGCGTTCAACCACGGACATTTAGTCCTCCGTGCGCTGGCGAGTTTGCGTGCGTAGAGTCCCAGCACGCTTGGTCAGTTAACTAGATTAACTGGTATTCTCTAGTTACTTGTCGAGAGGCGAGTTCCCTATACTCTTGGGAAACCCTCGCTCATAAGCACTCTATGACCTCATAGTTGACACGAGTGTGTTCTGTTGTCAAGCTAAATATAGCGCCTGTGTCTCTCCTGTCTGGTGTTCTATGTATAGCTCCGTCTTAACTCTTCTAAGCTCCTCTATAGATCTTTGACAGTCTCTCTTTGACGTCCCGTTTCCAATATTTACGCGTGTGCGATCACTGTCCGTGCCGCACTTGTACTTTCGCTATTTTAAATCCCTATCTTCGCTGTGCGCCGCATGGCAAGGATCTCTTTCGATAGACAATGGTTGCGGTCATCCGGCCAGTATGGCCACTGCCATAGAGGAAAGCAACGGCAAACTACCTCTATGAAAGTGTCTAGTACATTATGATTCGCTTAAAGACTGAGCATCGCAAGACAAGGACAGATATATTAAAATTAGCAACATGGAACGTTAGGACGTTAAACAACGACGGAAAATTAGAGAATATAAGACAAGAAATACAAAGAGAAAAAATTAATATTTTAGGGATGTGCAAAACGAGATGGACAGGAGCAGGCATCAAGATAGATGAAGATTATAAGATTATTTATTCTGGAGGTGAAGATCGACAAAGGGGAGTGGCAATCATTTTGGACCGAAAAACTTCAACATCTGTTCAAGGATATTGGGCAGTGTCGGACAGAGTTCTACTAGTTAAATTGAGTGGCAGACCTTTTAGCATAAATGTTATTCAAATATATGCCCAAACAGGAGAGTCCAGTGAAAATAGTGTAGAGGAAGTTTATAATGACATAGAGTCTGCCTTAAAGACATATACAAATTCAGAAATAAACATCATAATAGGGGACTTCAATGCAAAAGTAGGAAATCAAGGTGATAGATACACAGTAGGAAACTATGGTTTAAGAGAGATAAATTAAAGAGGATACAGACTTGTAGAGTGGGAAAAAAAAAGGAAATGATTGTAGGAAACACCTGGTTCAAGCAACACCCTAGAAGATTATGGACATGGAGGAGTCCTGATAGCAGGATCAGAAACCAGATTGACTACATTCTGATAAGCAAAAGATTTAGAAACGCACTAAAAGTAGCAAAATCAGTTCCCAGTGCTGATTGTTATAGTGACCACAGACTACTTACAGGAACATTGAGTGTAAAGCTAAAGAAAGTCATGTATATAACAGGAAAAACTAAATATGATTTGTGCACATTGAGTAATGACAAGGAAATACAAAGCAAGTTCAACATAGAAGTACAGAACAGATTTGATATATTGTCGGATCTAGAGATATTATTCCAGGATGTGAATGATCAATGGGAAATGTTAAAGAATGCAATCAGATTGGCTGCAGAATTAACTATTCCAAAATTAAAGAAGGTGGGTTGTTAGAAATGGATGACTGAAGAAACTTTACACCTAACGGAAACA
Organism: Cepaea nemoralis; assembly: GCA_014155875.1. NCBI lineage: Eukaryota > Metazoa > Mollusca > Gastropoda > Stylommatophora > Helicidae > Cepaea > Cepaea nemoralis. The sequence goes on from JACEFZ010026650.1 coordinate 137,318, forward strand.
AGAAGACTCAACAGAAATAATCCTGCCAAATATGAAGAAATTCACAGACAAGTCAGAATATTATGTAGGAAGGCAAAAGATTCATGGCTTGAGGAAACGTGCTTAGAAATTGAAATACAACACAACAGTCAAAATACCAAATTAGTGCACACAAGAATTCAGAAACTTACTAATAAAAGAAAAGTACATCAACAGGCTTTCTAAAAACTAAAGATGGCAAAATAATAATAGAAAAAGATCAGATTCTACATGTGTGGACAGATTATGTGAAAAACCTGTATAATGATAACAGAGAGGACCAGTTTGATATTATATTTAATAATGAATTTAAGAAAGAATTTAAGAATGACCACCAATTTTAAAGATGGAGGTTCAAATTTTTCTTAAGCATATGAAAGCTGGCAAGGCCCCCGGTGCAGATAACATCACAACAGAAATGATTAAAGCTTTAGAAGAATTTGGATTAGAGCAAGTCACCAGACTGATGCTTCGTGCCAGGTCATGCGGGAGTACAAGGAAATGAGCGGGCTGACAAGCTCGCAGGTGAGGCTACTGTGGAGGGCGGACGCGCCATGGACCAGGCTGACATTCTGAATGCTCTACGAGAAGTGAGACTTTTTCGAGAACCAAGTGATGACTGTGAATCTACAACAATGGCCAGATTGCGGGAGCAGCAAATTAAAAGAGGGGTGGCCAAACAAGAACACTACGCAGGAAGCCAAAGAAGATTGATAAACCAACACAGAACTGGCGTCGTTAGCCGCTACACGCTGCGGGATTTGCTGAGGAGGGGATCCGAGCACTTATGGACTGAATGGTTCGATGTGCAACGAGGATGATCTGTCAACTAACTAACTAACCAGACTGCTGAAAACATTATATGATACTGGAGATATACCTTCTGAATTATGTAATTCTGTATTTATTGCAATCCCAAAGAAATCAGGAACCTTGGAATGTGATCAACGTAGAACAATTAGTATAATGAGTCACATCACAAAGATTTTGTTAAGAATTATCATGCAAAGAGTGAAGAAGAAAATACAACCTGAAATAGGGGAAGAACAATGTGGGTTTGTAGAAAGAAAGGGTACAGTAAATTATGTGTACATGCTGCGAACAGTTATTGAACGTGCTATAGAAGTAAACAATGATTTACATCTTTGCTTTATTGACTATACAAAGGCTTTTGATAGAGATAGACATGTCAACATGGTGGATATGCTTGCAGATCTACAAATTGATGGGAAAGACATTAGACTTATAAAAAACATATATTGGAAACAACAAGCTGCCATAAGGATTGATAATGAAGTGGGACAGTATCAGGAAATTAAGAGAGGTGTTAGGCAGGGATGTGTGTTGTCTCCAGATCTTTTTTCCCTATACAGTGAAAATATTTTCAGAAATGTAGAAGATATAAATGGAATCAGCATTGGAGGAAGAAACATCAATAACATTAGATATGCAGATGATACAGTATTGATTGCAGACAATGCACAGGGTCTGCAACAGTTAGTAGACGCAGTTGTTGTACACAGTGAGCAACTGGGGTTAGAATTAAATTGTAAGAAGACACAGGTTATGGTCGTCACTAGGAAGAACGAAGTTCCACAATGTAATATACATGTAAATGGGAATATTATTCAACAAGTGAATCGATACAATTATCTAGGAACAGTCATAGCATCTGATGGGAGATTCATTGAAGAGATTAGAACAAGAATCGCCATGGCGAAAGTAGCCTTTAGCAAGATGAAAATTATTCTTACCAATAAAACGATGTCGATTGAAACGAGAAAAGAGTGTTGAGGGGGTACATAGAGCCTGTTCTTTTGTATGGATGTGAAACTTGGATAATGAGCAGTCAAGCTGAAAAACATTTAAAGGCTACAGAAATGTGGTTTCTGAGGAAAATGCAAAGAGTACCATGGACAGATAGAAAAACAAATGGCCAAGTACTACAGGAGACAATAAAAATCGTAGACTGGTTAGACGAAGAAATTAGACGAAGACAATCAACATTTTTTGGACATGTTATGAGAAGAAATAGATTTGAGAACTTATTGACACCTGGCAAGATCGAGGGGAACAGACCAAGAGGAAGAATGAGTGGGAAATACCTGGATAGCTTGTCCACGTGGCAAGGACGTGACAGGAACACTGAGCTGATTTACGACTCTGGTGATCGAGTGACATGGCGAGTCATGACCGCCCACGCTTTCCGGCATGACAATGATTGATTGATTGATTGTTGAAACTTAATAGTACAGCCAAGCAGGATGTTTTAAGTGTAGCTGGGTCGCAAAGACAACTAATTACAAACATCAGAAATAGGCAGTCATCGTGTTTGACCATGCTATGGGATGACCAAAAAAATACACTTGAATATGTACCCGGAAAGATTTCCGGAAAGAGAGATAGAGGAAGACAACACGAAATGATTCTTGACAGTCCAGAAATCTCGCTCCTCTCTCTCTCTCTCTCTCTCTCTCTCTCTCTCTCTCCGCTCCTCTCTCTCTCTCTCTCTCTCTCTCTCTTTCTCTCTCTTGCTCTCTCTCTCTTTCACTTACTCTCTCTCTTTCTCTCTCTCTTTCTCCGTCTCTCTACTCTTTCTCTCTCTCACTCTCTCTTTCTTTCACTTACTCTCTCTCTCTTTCTCTCTCTCTTTCTCCCTCTCTCTCGCTTTCTCTCTCTCTCTCTCTCTCTCTCTCTCTCTTCTCTCTCTCTCTCTCTCTCTCTCTCACTCTACTTCCTTCTTGTTCTTTTTCTACAAATTTTCCACTTGTTCTTGTTTGTATCCTCTCATACTGTAGCCAAACATGAAGACTGCCTGTTTATGATGTTTGTGATAATTTTTCGTTGTGATATAGATTCCCTCAAGAATTCCAGATTACGAATGTTGCTTGCCTGATGAATTCCAAGCATTCGTTTATAAAATCACATCTCCAATTCATTCAGGAATGTATTTTGCCTGTTTACACATGCCTAGGATTCGCAGCCATGTTAGAACTGATGCTATGCTGCAAATCATATGACGTGAATTGACGGATCATATTTTATCTTAAAAACATGAAACACATATATTCGCCCCCCCCCCCCCTTTTCAACCAACACAATAATTACAGATTCGGAATAAACTATGTCTGGAAAATGCTGGTTTTACAAATCTAATGGCTGGCCATCAGCACATAATGTTTATTCGTTAATGCTTCTTTGATTGCAATATACAAGTCTTCTGTCTGTGTATAGATTATGGTCACGAGCTAGTATAGATTTAATCTATATGTTAGTTAATGAGATACAAACTTTATGTCAAAGATTCCCGTGAGGTTGTATTGCTTCGCGTAGATCACATCTTTCTCTTCCCGTGTCACAACTAGAAACACAGCCCGCTGCAGAACTCCATCAGTGGACTCCTCAAAGTACAAGGCTGGCACCTGGGACAAGTGTGATTATAATTCTTCTATTTGACGATCATGAAGACATACATCCGGACAGACAATCAGACAGACAGACAGAAAGATAGACAGGCAGACAAAAAATAGGACAGACAGACAGACAGACAGACAGACAGACAGACAGGCAGGCATGGAGGTAGGTAGGTAGGTATGAAGACAGGCAGACAGACAGAAAGAATGGAGGCGGAGGTAGTCAATGCGGCTCTCCGCTAGATGGAGAATACGACACACACACATCGTGATTGTAACTGACTCAGAAAGCATGCTGACGAGGGTGAGGACGGGCAGGCTTCGTGCGGAGTGGCTTGCTTTACTTCGGAGGTCACGGGTGACAAGCATCGCCTGGATCTTTTCTCCGGGGCATGCCGGTGTGCTGGGAAATGAACAGGCGGACAGATTGGCTGGCTCTGCAGAACTTAGTGGAGTATTGATACATGACAAGGCAGATGTGGTTGCGGCCTTGTGGGAGCACATGCATACCTCGGAGGAGCAAAAGGATTGCCATGATCTGGCAAGAATGAAACAGCGAGGAGTGACGAGGGGATCTGGCCGACGCTCAACGCTCAGAGGAAAGGCGAGACGGACTTATAATCAGATTGCTACTGGTACTATTAGTGTTGGAACTCTTCGCTGGCTGCTGAGGATGGGGACGGAGCACTTATGGGAATGCCCCGAATGCTGTGATGTCGATTCCTAAATCAAATCAAATCAATCAAATCACAGACAGACAGACAGACAGACAGACAGAACGAACGAACGAACGAACGAACAGACTTTATTTTCAAAGGGTAACAAATTGGGCACGCAGGCCCGTCTTACATTCGGGCTTTCCAATCACTCATCTTTCTTTCATCAACAGTGCATAGAAAAAACATTGTCACATGAATTTTGTAAACATGAACACTGCATATTACTATGTTATGAGACACATCCACCACCCACCCACACATCCCCCATTCACTCCAACTCCCCCACCCATCCACACACATAATCCACACACACATACATTCCCCCACCCATCCACCACATCCCTACAACAGTACAAATATATGGAAGGCTATTAACTTGCTAACCAATAAGAAACGCCCTACAGAATCAGCAATACCAAATTCTATAACATGCGATGAATTCAGTTGGTTCTTTCAATCAGAAATAGAGAATCTAAAGTCTTCAATACCAGACTCATCGTGTAATTTAAGTTCACTGGCATCATTCTGTGAGGAGAAGTGCGCCAGAAATATTCCCGCTGAGATTCCTTTAATGTCTGTTGCAGACGTTTATAAATATCTCTTGAACCTCAAATCAACAAACTCACACGGCCTAGATGGTATCAGTAATAGAATTCTTCGTTGTGCTGCACCAGTCATTAGCGAGTCCTTAACGTTCATATATAACCAGTGCCTGGCCAAAAACTACTTTCCATCTGCATTTAAAATTGCTAAAGTGTTTCCGCTGATTAAAAATGGCTCAATCGATAATAGCGTTTTGGGTAATTATAGACCTATTTCCTTACTATCATCGCTATCAAAACCACTAGAAAAACACATTCATAAAATAACGTTACACCATTTAATTAACAATGATCTAATAATTAACAGTCAATCTGGGTTTCGACCTAAATATTCTTGCCATAGTGCTCTAACAAAAATGACCGATAACTGGCACTTAAACATCAACAACGGTAAAATTTGTGGAGCGGTGTTTGTAGACTTTAAAAAAAGCTTTTGATATGGTAGATCACGATATTTTAATTAGACAACTAAAGCAAATGAAGACAAGCACCAACATGGTGAACATAATTACGTCATTTCTATCCGACAGGCAACAAGTCGTGTCCTTCAACAACTGTCTATCAAGACCCACACAGCTTAATATTGGTGTGCCTCAAAGCTCAATACTATGTCCGCTGCTTTTTGCAGTTTATATTAATGATCTTCCTTTATATATCAATACAACTTGTGATCTATTCGCAGACGACTGTACTATATATACTAGTCAAGAAAACCGTAGTGAATTAGAGAATTCTTTACAAAAGGAACTTGATAATCTTACTAGATGGAGCAATGAAAACCGCATGCAAATTAACATCGACAAAACCAAATCCATGCTAATAACGACCAGACAAAAACTACAGACACTAGCCATAACTGGATCACCGCTCGAACTCCGCATGGGCACGTTACCTATAGTTAATGTGACTGAACATAAAACTTTTAATAGACAGCCATTTGAACTGGAGCTCTCATGTTCACGCTCTTACCAAGAAAATAGCACAAAAAGTTTACCAACTTGCTAAACTTCAGCACTTCCTGGACGAAAGCACACGAAAAATATTCTATACATGCTATATCCAATCACATCTCGATTACTGTTCCACAGGTTGGGATGGTTGCCCTAAATCTAATTTAAAACGACTATGTTCTCTACAAAACCGCGCTATCCGTCTGGTTTCTGACATAAAGCACGTTGAAAGTAATAATTTGTACAGTCATCTAAGACTTCTACCACTACAAAAGCGCTTCCTTTTCAACAAAGCCAAATTAGTGAATAAAATTATATCTCAAAATACCCCAGAGTATCTTCTGCCGCTGATTCAATCTAATGCAATGAACAGCAAGCGCCTAAATTTGTTACATGTCTCAAAGCCTAGATTGGACCTATACAAAATATGTTTCGCCTATTCTGGTGCTCACTTATGGAATGATCTGCCTCCAGATCTAAAAACTCCAATGAGTCCCTACACATTTAACCGAAAACTCTTTCAATACTTAATCCATACCGACTATATGCCACCATAATTCATTTACTGGTATAATTGATCAGTATAATTGTTCATTATAATTGTTTAACTATAATTGTTCACTATATATGTGTGTGCGTGTGAGAGAGAGAGAGAGAGAGAGAGAGAGAGAGAGAGAGAGAGAGAGAGAGAGAGAGAGAGAGAGAGAGAAAGTGGGTGTCAGTGAGAGGGAGAGAGTGAATGCGTGTGTGCGCACGTGCATGCGTGTGTGTGGAGAGAGTGATTGAGCGAGAAATGGTGGGGGAATGTGTCACTGCATGCATTCGTACGTGTATGTGTGAGAGTGAGTGAGGGAGTGTATGCGTGCGTGCATGCGTTCATGTGTATGTGTGAGAGAGTGTGATTGAGAGATTGAGTGTGTGTGTGAAGGATTGTGTGTTAGAGAGTGAGACAGTGGGAGAGTTTATGTGTTAGTGTGTGTGTGTGAGAGCGCGCGCATGCGTGTGAGTGTGTGTATATGAAAGAATACAGAGAGAGAGAGAGAGAGAGAGAGAGAGAGAGAGAGAGAGAGAGAGAGAGAGAGAGAGAGAGAGCTGAGCAGATGCATGTCATGTAACACGCATGTTATGTAACACGCGAATCCATATGTTTGTGTATTCTCATCTGTCATATTATCAGTTAAATACCATTTGATTTTATCATGCATAATATAAACTCATGTTCATTACTGTAGTTTGAGTGAGTGAGTCAGTGAGTGTGAATGAGAGACAGAACGAGTGAGCGTGAGAGTGAATGAGTGAGCGGGAGAGTGAATGAGTGAGCGGGAGAGTGAATGAGTGAACGGGAAAGTGAATGAGTGAGCGGGAGAGTGAATGAGTGAGCGTGAGTGTGAATGAGCCGGAGAGTGAATGAATGAGCGGAAGAGTGAATGTGTGAGCGTGAGAGTGAATGTGTGTGTGTGTGTGTGTGTGTGTGTGTGTGAGAGAGAGAGAGAGAGAGAGAGAGAGAGAGAGAGAGAGAGAGAGAGAGAGAGAGAGAGAGAGAGAGAGAGAGAGCATCACTATTTTTACGTCACATACATTTTATGTACACATTTTTCTCCATGTTTAACATTTTTATGAGACTGCTCATGACAAGTGTCAGTGTATGTATGTGTGTGAGTAAAGTGTGGGAGTTTGTTCATACTAGTTTCAATACTAACGTGAGACATTTTGTATGTGTCTAGATGTGAGGAAGTGTGAGTGTATGTGGAGGATGTGTGTGAGTGTGGGGATATGTGTGGGTGGGGGGTGTGTGGGTGGGGTATGCATTTGGATGGGTTGGGATGTGTGGGTTTTGGTGGGTAGTGGTATTTGTGGGTGTTGGTGGGATGTGTGGATGGATGTGTGGGGGTGAAAGTAGGGGTGTTGGAATGGGTGTGGGGGATGTGTGTATGGGTGGAGGATATGTGTATGGGACGGATGCAGGGGATGTGTGTTTATG
>JACEFZ010026650.1:155000-157500 GCA_014155875.1 Cepaea nemoralis
GTGATTGTATATGAGTAAGGGTGTGTGGTTAAGGGATGTTTGGTTGAGGATGAGGTGGGTAGAGGATATGTGGTGGGGTAGAGGATATGTGGGTGGGTGAGTGTGTGCAGGTTAGGAGATGGTGGGGGATGTTTGTAGGTGTGGGCATGGGAATAAGTGAGTGGGCTGGGGGAGATGGGAGATTATGTGGGTGAGTGCGGAATTTGTGTGTGGTAGGTGCGGAATATGTGAGTTGACGGGGAGATGTGTGTGTGGCTGAGGAATGTGTGTCTGGTTGGGTGGTTGGAGGTGTGTGGGTGGAGGAGGATATTGGTGAGTGATTGTTGGTGGGAAATGGGACGGTAAAGGATATGTGAGTGGGTGGGGAGATGTGTGTAGGTGGGGGATGTGTGGGTATTGAATGTATGTGTGCTTGGGGTGTGGCGGATGGGATGTGTGGTGGATGAGAGGTGTGTGTGGATGGGGAGATGTATAGGGATGTGGTGGATGGGTGGGGGAATGTATTGTATGTGTGTGTGGTTGGGTGGGGGAGTTGGAGTGAATGGGGGATGTGTGGGTGGGTGGTGGATGTGTCTTATAACATAGTAATATGCATTGTTTATGTTTACAAAATTCATGTGACAATGTTTTTTTTCCTATGCACTGTTCATGAAAGAAAGATGAGTGATTGGAAGGGCCGAATGTAAGACGGGCCTGCGTGCCCAATTTGTTACCCTTTGATAATAAAGTCTGTTCGTTCGTTCGTTCGTTCTCTCTCTCTCTCTCTCTCTCTCTCTCTCTCTCTCTCTCTCTCTCTCTCTCATTATTATTCTTTGAAACACACTTACACATACCAAATCTCTCATTGTCTCACTCTCTCTATCTCTCACTCTCAATTTCTCACCCATACTGACTCTTTCTTACTCTCTCACACTCAGTCACTTTCTTACTCCCTGTCTCTCACAAACACAGACATGCACACACAAACACACACATATTCTCTCTCACTCTCTTTGTCTCATACTCACTCTCTCACTCAAACACTCGCCTACACTCTCACTCACTCACTCACTCACTCACTCACTCTCTCACTCACACACACAAAATGAAAAAAAATTATACCAGTAGGTGACACATGGAGGCATATAATCGGTGTAAGTTATGAAAGAGCTTTCAGTTGAATGTGTAAGAACTCATTGCAGTTTTCAGATCTGTTGGAAGGTAATTCCATAATGGAGCACCGGAATACGCAAAGCATGTTTTTTTTTTTTTTTTTAATAAGTCCAATCTAGGCTTTGGAACATGTTCTACATTTCAGAGCTTGCTGTTCGTTGCATTAGATTGAATCAACGGTTGAAGATACTCTGGGGTATTTTTAGATATAATTTTATTCACTATTTTGGCATTGTTAAAAATGAAACGCTTTCGAAGTGGAAGAAGACTCAGTTGACTGTATGAATTATTACTTTCTACGTGCTGTATGACACAGATTAGATGTGTAGTGCGGTTTTGAAGAGAACACATTTGTTTATATTAGATTTAGGGCAACCATCCCAGACTGTGGATTCAGACAATATGAAGACAATATTCAAGATGTGATTGGATATAAGGTGTATCTAATATTTTTCGTGTGCTTTCATCAAGGAAGTGCTGAATGTTAGCAATTTGGTAAACTGTTTGTGCTATTTCCTTGGTAAGGACGTGAACACGAGAGCTCCAGTTTAAATATCTGTCAATTAAACGACCTAATATTTTATGTTCACTTACTTTGACTATAGGTAACGTGTCCATTTGGATATCGAGCGGTGCCCCAGTCATGGCTAGTGTCTATCGCTTTTTTAATGGTCATTAGTATTATGGATTTGGTTTTGTCTGTGTTAATATGCATCTGGTTTTCATTGCTCCATCTACTAGTTTTATCAAATGTAATTTGCAAAGAACTCTCTAATTCACAACGGTTCTCTTGACTAGTCTACATATGACAGTCGTCTGCAGACAGATCAGACGTAGTATTGAGAACGAACGAACGAACGAAGGAAAATCTTTATTTTCAAAGGGTTAAGAGTTGGGCACGCAGGCCCGTCTGACATTCTGCCCTTCTTCTCTATTTCCTCTAATACATTCCTTTCATTCACACCTCTTTATGAAGCAATACTTTACACCAAAAAGACTATAAGCTAAAACCGCATGAAAATAATCAATAATACATGACTCGTTGAGGCAATGTTTAACATGGTCATCATAAATAAACCCAAAATAAAATATTAATAAATAGTTCCAATAAAATACCAAAAAAAAAAACAACAAACAACAAAAGTTTTTTAAAAACAGAAGTCTGTCCTGAGGTAAGTGTTCAAACAGGTTGCGACTTATGCATAAAAAAAACGTTGAGTGAAGAAAACCATAAAAAGCCAACAGAACAAATCAACCAAACACCCAGGTTTAAACAAAAACCTATATGAAAAAACGCTACACCGTGCGTTATATTTAAACAATGGCAAAAAACAAATAAACAATAAAA
>JACEFZ010026650.1:160000-202500 GCA_014155875.1 Cepaea nemoralis
ACAAAAAAAAAAACTACAAATAAACAAAACACAAACAACATAAAACACCAAAATACCAAAAACAAAAAAACAAAAATAATACAACCCAATACAAACTAACAAAAAAAATAACTACAAAACAAATAAGAACACGGAAACTATCAACATAGAAAATAAAACAAAACAAAACAATAAAAAACTACAAAAATTAAAAAAAAATAAAAACCCCAAAAAAAAAAAAAAAGGCCACAATTCTCACAAAAAAAAAACCTAAACAAACACCAGACACAACCCAAAAACAAAAAAAAAAACACAAACCCACCACAATAAAAATAAACCAAGAAACAACATGGCAATACATACATACCCATGTGGGTGTAACGTGCCACACATATGGGAATTTTTTTTTCTGGCTAGTTGTCGTTCGAGATAATATATCATTATTATTGTCTGTGTTGCTGTTTTTTTTTTTTTTTTAAAGGGGCATGTAGTCTGTCCTGAGGTAGTGTTCAGACAGGTTGCGACTTATGCATAATGATTGGTGGTGTCTTTGATTTCTTGTGGAAGATTATTCCACAACAGGGCGGCAGAGTATGCTAAGCTTGTTTTCTATAAGTCTATCCTAGGTTTACGGACATGAAGTATATTTAGTCGTTCGCTACATCTTGCGTTATATTTAAACAATGGCCAAAGGTAGCTTGGGGCATTTTGAAATAGGATTTTGTGAGTTAGTTTAGCCTTATTAAAAAGTAGGCGTTTGTGGAGTGGCAGTAACTGAAGACGTTCATGTAGGTTATAATTGTCTGTAAACATATCACCATTGATTAGACGCACTGCCCTTTTCTGGAGTGAATAAAGGCGTTTTGTTATTGACTTGGAGCATCCATACCAGATTGTGGAGCAATAATCAATATGTGTTTGTATGTGGGAAGTATAGAATATATTTCTTGTGTTTTCGTCGACGAAGTTTTTAATTTTGGCAAGTTGGTATACTTTTTTGGCTATTTGTTTAACTAGAGCATGAACATGGGAATTAAAGGATAGATTTTGATCTACGATAAGACTTGTGCTCGGTTACACTTTCTATAGGTGTGCTACCAATGTGCAGCTGAAGATTTCTCTGCGAGCTTAGAGTGTGAAGTCTTTGCTTGGTGGTAATATAAGCTGCAAAAGGCAGCGGACCTAGTATTGAGCCAGAGAGAAAACAATATTAAGCTGTGTTGGTCTTTATAGTCGGTTGTCGAAGGACACGACTTGTTATGTGTCGGATAAAAATGACGTAATTAGGTTCACCTTCGAGTCTTCACTTGTTTTAATTTACTAATTTACTATCGTGATTTACCAAATCAAATGTTCTTTTTTTTAAAAAGTCTACAAACACTGTTCCACAAATGTTGGATTAACTGTAAATTATTAGATCGTTGTCAATTAAATGATGTAATGTTATTTTATGTATGCATGTTTCTATTGGCTTTGAAATAAATCGTTGACAGTAAGGAAATAGATCTATAATAACCAAAGATAATGTTATCAGTTGATCTATTTTAAGTGGAGGACAATCTTTAGCAATTTTAAAGGCAGATGGAAAGTAGTTTTTGGCCAGGCACAAGTTATATATAAACGTTAAGCACTCACTAAAGACTGGTGCCACACAGCGAAGAATTATATTACTGCCACCATCTACGCCGTTTGTATTTGTTGCTTTGAAATTCGAGATATATTTAAATACTTCTGCAAACAACAGTTAATATCTCTAGTTAATATTTCTATGTAAACCGCATGCAACTTAATATTTCTAAAACAAAATCTATGTTAACAGGAACCAGGCAAAGGCTTCACAGTCTAAACACGCAGGGAACTCTTCAGCTGTACATTAGTGGCACTAAATCCTCATTGCAACAGGAATTAAACAGTGTGGTTTACTGGAGTCACGCAAACCACATGCAGATTAATATTTCTATGTAAACCGCATGCAACTTAATATTTCTAAAACAAAATCTATGTTAACAGGAACCAGGCAAAGGCTTCACAGTGAACTCTTCAGCTACACATTAGTGGCACTAAATCCTCATTGCAACAGGAATTAAACAGTGTAGTTAACTGGAGTCACGCAAACAACATGCAAATTAACATTTCTAACACAAGATCTATGTTAATAGCAATCACTTAAAACAGAAACTCTTCAGCTACACATTGGTAGCACGCCTATAGAAAGTGTAACCGAGCACAAGGCACTGGGTTTTATCATAGATCAAAATCTATCCTTTATTTCCATGTTCATGCTCTCGTTAAACAAATAGCAAAACAAGTATACCAACTTGCCAAAATTGAACATTTCATTGACGAAAAGACAAGAAAGATATTCTATACTTCCCATATACAAACACATATTGATTATTGCTCCACAATCTGGGATGGATGTTCCAAATCAATAACAAAACGCCTTTATTCACTCCATAAAAGGACAGTACGTTTAATTAATGGTGAAAACCTTACGGACAAATCTAACCTACATAAACGTCTTCGGTTACTGCCACTCCACTAACGACTACTTTTGTAATAAAGCTAAATTAATTCACAAAATCCTATTTCAAAATGCTCCAAGCTACCTTTGGCCATTGTTTAAATATAACGCAAGACATAGCGAACGACTAAATATACTTCATGTCCCTAACCCTAGGATAGACTCATATAAAACAAGCTTAACATACTCTGCCGCTCAGTTGTGGAATAATCTTCCACAAGAAATCAAAGACACCACCAGTCATTATACATACAATCGCAACCTGTGTGAACAATACACCAGTACAGACTACATTCCCCCATAAACAAAAATAAAAAAAAAGACAATAATAATGGTAAATTATCTCAAACGACAAGTAGCCAGAAAATATTCCCATATGTATGTCACGTTACACCTTTCTTAGGTATTTATAATGCCCATGTTAAACATTGCCTCAGTGAGTAATGTGTTACTGATTATTTTTCATGCGTTTTAATGCTTATTGTTCTTTTGTTGTCAAAAATTTGCTTTCATAAGTGATATTGAGTGAAAGATTGTTTGAGAAGAAAGAGGGAAGAAGGGCAGAATGTCAGACGGGCCTGCGTGCCCAATTCTTAACCCTTTAAAAATAAAGATTGTCGTTCGTTCGTTCGTTCTGGTTCACTTAACCTCACAGAATGATGCAGTGAACTTAAATTCCATGACGAGTCTGTTATTGAAGACCTTAGATTCTCTATTTCTGGTTCAAAGAAGCTACTGAAATCAACGCCTGTTATATATTTGATATTGCTGAATCTGAGGAATGTTTTTTTTTTTTTTTTTGATTTACCGAGTTATTAGCCTGCCATATATCAGTTATCTGTAATCAACTTTTTAAAATGATATTTCCTTATCCTACGAATTTCATATTCAACATTATTCCTTAGTCTGCGGTAATTAATGAAGTCTTTATTTTATGTGCTGTGTCTCGCTCTCTCATTATTTCCAGAACTTCATTATTGACCCGTGGGGATTTATGTTGATTCTTGACTCGAACTTCTTTGACTGGCGCTTTCTGATCAAACTATCGACTGTCTTCGCCCAGAAAGCTAATGCATCGTCCGGAAGTAGGTAAATATGATTAAGAGCTGCGTTTTTAAGACTTACAAAAACAAATCTTGGTTGAATGCTTTAAAATGTCTAAAAGTGATGCGTACATGTTATGTTTAAGACTTTTGAACCCAATTTCGGACCATATACACCATATTGGGTAATGTTAACTAACTGCAGTTTATTAGCTGCTGTTTATTAGTTTTTGAATGTTCACGATAGAATGATATCGTCCAATGCCTGCTTGGATTTATTAATATCAATGTTAAGATCACATATTATCATAATTTCCTCACTTGCTGTAAACACTGTATCCATCATTGTAGTGGAGCAGTTATACCAGATGTACACGGTCACACGGATTCCGATATACTCGTAGGTATCCAGTGGGAAACTGTTGCTGGCTGACTGGCTTCACATCTAACCAAACACATTTATCCCTACGATCTCGTGATCACTTCTACTGGAACAGTTGAGAGAACTGGAAACGTATACAGTAATACTCGTCTCTACGTGCTGATTTACGTCTCTCTGAATTTTTATAAACCCTTTAAGAGATATTTCAGAGTTGGTTACTTTGTCGTTGCACAGTATTACCTTCAGCTCGGATAATTTATTGCGCAAATGATAGATGTTGAGATGGCATTATATGTAGACCATCTTTGTTGAGTAACTGATCGTGTTTGGCGATCATTACACAATGAAAGGAAGATTTCGCTTGTGGTATGACATTTCTGATTTTTGAAACTTTATTTAATAGTATTTAAGGCTATTAGAAGGGGGATAGAATCATGTCTGCGCTGGAGCGACGTCATGAAAGCTTAGTGTATGGCTGCAGGATTATACCGCATTAGCTGCTGATGTTGACTGTTCAACTGATATGATTGTAGATTATCGCCTAACGACGTACGACTTCTAAGAGTGTCACTGGAAGTACCTACATTGGAAGCTGACATGTGATGCCCCTTTGACTTTATTGGAGCAGACTGCTTTACAGGCAAGGGAGGAAACAAAGCATCATATTTATCAACATTGGGATTGGATAATCGTCTTTCGCGACATAATATACGTGAGATACAGGCAGATGTTGTGTGGGGAGTGAGGGAGTGTTTTCTGAACACATAGGGGCGGATACTGTGGGACGTGACGCTTGGTTTACTTATGTAACTGGTGCTGGTTTGATGTGCACGTTCGAGATATTGTAAGTTCGTCGCTAGTATGCAACTTCCTAACTTGGAACTATGCATTTGATCCTGCATAGCTTATTTTTTATTAGGAGCCACGACGGCGATGTAAAATACATGATACTATAAATTAAATGAATGTTATTATCTTACAAAATGCATATAGAGTAAGATTTCCAGCACCGGCAGTATGACGCAGAATGCATAACAGGGTGACTGATGCGACGAAAATATGTGATTTATGAAATTTATTACGCAACAACACCTCTAGTGTAACTGTTGTGAGGTGCTTATAATTCTATTATTCACAATATCGTTGACACCAATATGGACATTTGCTTTTCTATTTCTGTCGTTCACTTTGAATTTTCGCAGTGTAGCTGTCAGCCTATCAATAGCAGCGCCTAGTAGATGGTAGATCGACGTTGTTTCGCTGTCAGAAGATGAAATGCGATCACTATAAATTTCCTTCAGCAGGGAGTCACCAATGATGACATCTATGTTTATTTCATGCTGCTGGTGTGTATGTATGAGTTAATGTTGTCACTGGTTACTGTCGTCATGCTTATGTTCTTGTTTATTGTAGCTTGTTTGCGTCGTTTGTTGTGCCCAGTAGTGATAAAAGTTGCGCTCAGTGACTCCTAGCCTGCTGCTAGAGAGTCTACAAATAATATCTGGATCCTGTTGCTGATATGCATACCGATGTGGTAGATGGATGGTGTGCGTTCGACAGGTGTAGTAGTAGTAATACTACCTGTAGAAAATGTCTGAATGTCATTATGCAACAAGCATTCACTGGCCATACAACCTCTACAACATCATGGATACTTTCTGTTTGTGCACTTTTATTAAGTGACTGTGCATTCTTTAGTTTTGACTCATGTATGGTTGATTAAAACGTTTCCATCTCTTCTTTAAAAAGGTGGATCATTCTTCTTGAAGAATAATGTTTCATTTTTTTTAAACACAGCAATAATATTAGTGGTGTTGCTGGAAATAAACTATTTTAACCTAAATCTCCAAAGCCTGAATGAGTTCACGACAATCATTGTGGCTGTGTGGTTATGCCGAAGAAAGATTGTTTGAAGGAGGTGTGTTAGTTTTATCAGACGGGGCTGGAGAACTATGATGTGTGTCCAGCTGGGTATAAGTGTCTGCTTGTTCACTAGACACAATGAATGAAGTTGGCGTGTAAGAAGATGGATTCAGACGCTGAGATGTGTGTTCGCTAACTTATGTCCCTTCTGGTCTTTGTTTGAATTTGCACAGATTGATAACCGTGAATTGCACGACATTGTGGCAAAACTGGCAGCTCCAATAAGCAAGCAGTAAACAAAGTGCAGGCCTTTCTGTAGAGCGTGTGGGGGAGTTTATTACTCGTTAGACGCGCTAGGCTAAGTCATCTCGTTGTCGTGAATCGATAATTGGTGAAATTCAAAAGCGAGTGCCCTTGCCGCCACATTTAACAAAGACATCATCATTTCACTAAATCGGGAAAGCTGAGTGTTGAGAGCTGTGTATCGAGAGTTGTGTATCGGTAGCTGTGAATGGAAAGCTGTGTATGGTAATATGTCCTATGTTTGGTAATTTAGACCTTCAGTGTGAATAGATTTACCTTCGACAGCGCAGGTGCGAATACAGGCTGGAATGTTATATCGATTGGGGTGCGACTGCCACCATCTTTCTCCACCTGCTTCCTGTCACTGAAGTTGCCGTTCAAGACACAGTAAAACTCGGCCAGGTTCTGTGATAATTCTGGATATAATTCACAAACACATGTGTTAGTTGTCTGACCCGTGATGTACATCTTCATGATTGTACTTGTATTGTCTTACTTATCTGATATTATACCTTACTTTATATTTTACTTATTTGAGACGATCAAGTTCTCTGGGTGCTGTATTACTTCATGTATCCAATTATTGTTTTCATTATTTCTTGTGGATCATTACCCCTCCCGGTCTATATATTTATCTCAGTCTTTATATATCCGTCAGTATGTTGTCACTATGTATTCTCCTGCTCGCCTTGTTTTTTAATCCGCTTGACTCTATATTTGTGTATGTCTTTCTTTTGCCTCATATCTCTTTATCTATCTCACTAGTTCTCTCTACGCCTCAGTCTCAATCTCTTTATTTACACATGTCTCTCTCTCTCTCTCTCTCTCTCTCTCTCTCTCTCTCTCTCTCTATATATATATATATATATATATATATATATATATATATATATATATATATATATATATATATATATATAACATAATGTATGTATGTGGGTGGGTGGGCATGTATTGGATGCGTTCGATAACGGTCCATCAGATTGAGAAGAAATTTTCTACACGTCTTCTTTTCATTCCCGTGCAACCAATTGTCATAGTTATTTTAGAGTAGAATCTGCTATTTACTACCGAAAATTTAATAATTAAATTACATGACTTAACATACGAAAAATTATATAAAGGGACATAACTTTTAGTAGCATTGCTTTATCTTAGGTTAAGTCCCCTGGCTATAGATAGATAGATAGATAGATAGATAGATAGATAGATAGATAGATAGATAGATAGATAGATAGATAGATAGATAGATAGAACGAACAGACTTTATTTTCAAAGGGTAACAAATTGGGCACGCAGGCCCGTCTTACATTCGACCCTTCCAATCACTCATCTTTCTTTCAACAACAGTGCTTAGGAAAAAACATTGTCACATGATTTTTGTAAACATAAACAATGCATATTACTATGTTATGTGACACATCCACAACCCACCCACACATCCCCCATTCACTCCAACTCCTCCACCCAAACACACACAAATACATTCCCCCACCCATCCACCACACCCCTACACCTACACATCTCCCCACCCACACACACCTCTCACCCACCATACATCCCATCCACCCACACCCCAAGCACACATACATTCCCCAACCCACACATCCCCCACCCACACACATCCACCCACCTACTCACATCTCCCCACCCACTCACATATCCTCTACCCGTCCCATTACCAACCAACAATCACTCACCCACATATCCTCCTCCACCCACACACCTCCAGCCACCCAGCCAAACACACATTCCTCAGCCACACATCCCCCACGCACGCACACACATCTCCCCGTCAACTCACATATCCCGCACCTACCCACACACAAATTCCGAACCCACCCACACAATCTCCCATCTCCCCCTGCCCACTCACAGATCCCGAGCCCACCCCTAAAAACATCCCTCACCATCTCCTAACCTACACACACTCATCCACCCTCATATCCTCTAGCCACCCACACATTCTCTACCCACCCATCCCCCAACCAAACATCCCTTAACCACACACCCTTACTCATATACAATCACCCACCCACACCTCCTCTACCCAACCACACATCCTCCACCCACCCATCCCCCAGCCACACATCCCTTAACCACACACACCTATCCATATAACACACATTCCCACCCACAAACAATCTCCCCACCCGTACACACATCCATACCCACCAACAAATCCCCCATCACATCACAAACACACACCTCCCATCCACGCACAACCCACACACACATCCACAACCCATACACATCCCCAACTCATACACTCATACCCACACACACATCCCCAACCCATACACTCATCCCCTCACACATTCCTAGATACACGTACTTATCCGTCAGCCACTAACACCCACACATACCTCACCCACTCATCAGCACATACATTTCCTATCTACCCACCCACACTCACACACCCCAACTACCCATCTAAAGACACATCCCCCACCCTCACAAACATCCTTCACCCACCGCACACCCAACCACACACCCACCACCCACACACACATCCTTTATCCACTCTCAGCTCCCCTCCCACACAACACCACACCCACACACATCTCTCACCCACACATCTCCTCACACATCTCCTACCCATCCACACATCCCCAAACTACAATCACCCTCACTACCCACACATACATCCTCCATCCAGCCACACACACCCCCACTCAGCCAGAGATATCCCCACCCACACACACACATCCCCACATCCATCACCCACACCATCACGCACTCCTCCCCCAACCCACAAACATCCCCACACACATTCACCCACAACTCTCTCACCCACACATACACTCTCCACCCATCTACCCAAAGATCCCACACCCATACACATCCCTCACCCACACACACATCCCCAAACCCACAACCACCCCCACCTGCACACATCTCCCACCCACACACATATCCCCCACCCATCCCATAACCCACCATCAATCATCCACCCACACATAATCCTCCACCCACTCACCCACAGCCACCTAGCCAAACACACATCCCTACCCACACACACATCTCCCCGCAAACCCATACATCCCGCTCGTACCCACACACAAATCCCCCACACACCCATACAATCCCACCCCGCCCACCCACACATCCTGAACCCACCCACACACATCAGGAATCCACCCACACACACACATCCCCCTATCCCTCAACCTACTATTATGATCAAACTCCCACACTTTACACACACATACAGTGACGATTGTCGTGAGCATTGTCGCAAAATTTTAAAGAAAATAGAGAAAAATTGTACATATACACATTGTAACTTACAAATTAGTGATGCAATTCAACTCTCTCTCTCTCTCTCTCTCTCTCTCTCTCTCTCTCTCTCTCTCTCTCTCTCTCTCTCTTCTCTCTCTCTCTCTCTTTCTCCCTCTCTCTCTCTCTCTCTCTCTCTCTCTCTCTCTCTCTAAATCTCTCTCTCTCCCCCACTCAATAACGCTCTCGCTCACATTACAGTAATGTTATATTATACATGATAAAATCAAGTGTCACACATAGAAAATGATAATGTGAAAGATGAAAATAGATAGATAGATAGATAGATAGATAGATAGATAGATAGATAGATAGCTAGATAGATAGATAGATAGATAGATAGATAGATAGATAGATAGCCGGGCCGGGTCGTCAGAGCGACGGACAGACAGATAGACAGTTAGACAGACAGACAGACAGACAGACAGACAGACAGACAGACAGTCGGGAACGGGAACGGGAGCTTATATGGCTAGTTATTTGAATTAAATGAGATGCTCCCCACCAGGGACTGGGTGAGGCCGGGCCGGGTCAGACAGACAGACCGACAGACAGATAGACAGACAGATAGATAGTCCGGAACGGGAACGGGAGCTTATATGACTACTTATATGAATTAAATGAGATGCTCCCCTCCAGGAACTGGGCGAAGCCGGGCCGTATCAGACAGACAGACAGACAGACAAGCAGACAGACAGACAGACAGACAGATAGATAGATAGATCCCGGCCTGGCTAGAGTATATATATATATATATATATATATATATATATATATATATATATATATATATATATATATAAGTATTGGAGAGATTTGGTCATAGACCATAAGTTTATGAAGGGAAAATCCCAACTGCACCTCGCCGTGGTAGAGGATGGAAACACACTACGGTGTGGCTAACACAGCTCTGGGGACCGAGTATCCACCGGAATAAGTGGACAACTCTGCAGCTGAGCAGAGCAGGGCACTCACTTGTCCTTACAGTCGGAAATGGCTGTCAAAGGCAGAGTTAAAAGACCACCGTGTGAATGTGGAAGGCAATGGGAAACCACAACATTAGCTTCTCAAGACTTCATGGCAAAACATATATCAGAGTTAGTGAACGACGTTAATGGCTGTCTTAGGACATCCTCGTCCGGTAAGGACAGTCATGAGCCACAGGTGACACCAAACCGTCATCCAGCTACTGATGGCAAAATCATAACTAAAATAAATAAATTTAGAGCAGGAACATGGAATGTTAGGACATTAAATGAGCTAGGAAAGTTGACCAATGTTCTAAGAGAGATGGATAGCATGAAAATGAATATACTAGGCGTTAGTGAGATGAGATTGAAGGGATCGG
This sequence comes from Cepaea nemoralis, assembly GCA_014155875.1. Classification (NCBI taxonomy): domain Eukaryota; kingdom Metazoa; phylum Mollusca; class Gastropoda; order Stylommatophora; family Helicidae; genus Cepaea; species Cepaea nemoralis. Next base: position 170,722 of record JACEFZ010026650.1, read on the forward strand.
GAAAAATTTTAGCTGACAATCACACAATAATTTATTCTGGAGGGGATACACATGAAAAAGGTGTAGGAATAATATTAGATGAAAAAAACAGCCAAGTCAATTAAAGGATACTGGTGTATTTCAGGTAGAGTTATTATGGTAAAAATCAAAGGCAAACCAATAGACATAAATATTATAAAAGTATATGCACCAACAACAAGCAGTAGTGATGAAGAAATACAACACTTTTATGACGAAATAGAAATGGTGATGGCTCAAATTGGATCACAAGAAATAAAAATAATACTTGGTGATTTTAATGCTAAAGTAGGAAAGGGAAAAATGGAGGATGTAGTGGGGAATTATGGTTTAGGTAAAAGAAATGAAAGAGGGGAAAAGCTAATAGAATGGGCAAATATCAATGATATGATAATTGGAAACACATGGCTTAAACACCATATAAGACGACTGTTCACATGGAAAAGCCCTGATAAGAAAATACGCAACCAAATTGACTACATACTAATTAATAAAAGATTTAGAAATGCTTTAATTAATGTAAAGACAATGCCTGGTGCTGACTGTAATAGTGATCATGTACCACTATGTGGACAAAGAAAAGTAAGATTAAAGAGAGGGAAAAAATGGTTATAAAATAGATAAAGAAATGCAAGAACAATACAGAGTGACTGTGAAAAATAGGTACAATGCAATAGCTAAAATACAGAGTATAAATGAACAATGGGAAATGTTAAGGGACTCCATTCATCAAACTAGCAAAGAAGTATTACCGGAGAGAGGCAAAATAGCTAAGAAAAAATGGATGAATGAAGAAATCTTAAAACTGATGGACAAAAGAAAACAGATTAAAAATGACAAACAAGAATACGCTAAGATAAATAAAGAAATAAAAGATAAATGTGGGAAGGCTAAAGAAAGTTGGTTAAACAAGCAATGCAAAAGAATAGAATTAAATTCCATTAAAGATACAAAAGTAGGCACAGACAAATCAGTGAGCTTACAGGAAGAAAAATAAGAATAAATACAGGGTGTTTGAAATCAAAAACAGGAAAGATATTGTTAGAGGAAGGTGCTATAATGAAGAGGTGGAATGAGTTTATAAGAGAACTATATGATGGAGAAAGGGAAGAATTAACAGAAGATAGAAACTTAGAAGGTCCACCTATTCCGAAAGAAGAAGTCGCTGACGCTATGAAACGTATGAAGAAAGGAAAAACAGCTGGGCCAGATGAAATCACAATAGAAGAATTAGAAGTATTGGGAGAATTTGGAGTAGATATATTAACCAAAATGTTGAATGATATTTACAGCAGTGGATATTTACCCAGTGATATGCTGAGATCTGTATTTATAGCTATACCAAAAAGATCAGGAGCAATTGATTGTGAAGATTTTCGTACAAGTAACCTTATAAACCATATAACTAAGCTTCTATTCAATCATAATGAGAAGAACGAAAAAGAAAATAAAAATGGAAATTAGTGAAGAACAGAATGGATTTGTGGAATGAAAGGGCACAAACAATGTAATTTATACATTACGGACACTAATAGAAATGTCAATAGAGAAACAGAGAGACATATATTTGTGCTTCATAGATTATACTAAGGCATTTGATAAGTAAAACATGATGAACTGATTAAAATGTTGGAAAATATCAACATTGATGGGACGCAGAGGTGTTTCCAAGGCACCAGGGCCGGGTTGTATACTGGCCAAGACCTATTGACGCGTCCTCGTCGAGCGTCCTGGGCAACAGGTCTCTTCGGGGTCCTGGCTAAAGTCAATAGGATCGCCGATTCCTCCGAAGTCAGAGAGTGTCTGCCTGTACGGCGAGGAACCACCAGTCTGCACACCAATAAGCCAGACATGGGACAACGGATACTCATGCAAACCTCAGGTCCTGTATGACATCACACTGATGTTGGACAACAGGATGTCTTCATCCGACATACAGGACTTCGCGTTGGAGCTCAAGCCAACGAACACAAGCAAGCATCAACATTGATGGAAAAGATTTAAGAATAATAAAGAATGTTTACTGGAACCAAGTAGCAGCAATTAAAACGGGAAATAAAGAGGGTAGTTACGAACAGATAAAGCTAAGAGTACGACAAGGGTGTGTCTTGTCACCAGATCTTTTCTCCCTGTATAGCGAAGTAATAATGAGAGAAATCAAAAGAGATGCCAGGAATACTAGTTGGAGGTTATAATATAAATAATTTACGCTATGCAGATGACACAGTATTGGTGGCGTATTATTCAACAGACCTACTGTAGCGAAACCCCAGTGGCCCATGTCCTCATACCTATCCGCTAAATTCCTTCGGAGTGGGATTCTCTGGGTTACTTTCATAACCCGAGCATTTGACACGAATACTTTGAAATCTATCTGTTCTTCGGGAAAACCCAATGGCGCGCCATGCACCAAATATGACCTAGGGTAATGGTTTGGGCGTGAAATGTCCGGTGTCAACCTTGTCGGTTGTGGTCGGCACAATGTATTGAAGTTTTAAAGAATTTTACAGATAAAGTGCTGCATCCTACTGCTGGGATATAAAAGGTAATTTTAGATTAATTGGTCCTGCCAGACCTGGGCATATTAAGCTTGGTCGTCTCAAATAATGAGACGAATTGGTGAAACGGCAGTCTTGCCAATCTGGCTAAGCGTCTAGATCTGGGCATGGCGGGGGAACAAATCGGGGCATATATCTTTTCCCAGATGATGTCGCTTATTCTTGGCGGCGGATAGACGGGGGGCTATCTTTCTTCCTATGGCTTTACCTCTGTTTAGTGTCATCTTTCATTTGAATATACACATTCTATAGCTATGGCATGTCGAGGGGAGGGAGGGGCTCCGTGGGGACCGGTTCCACCCATCTGAGTTATATCTTCTTGAGCCAGAAGAGGCGATCCACTGTGCTATTTCTTTCGTCTTTCGGCTGATGGGGGGGGGGGTGGGGGGGGGGGCAGGTGGACCGGGTGGTTCCTGGTCGATAGGAGAATGTTGGGAGTATAAATGGACTTCCCTGTCTCCCCTGAGAGAACCTGAACTCATCTGAATATATGGGTTATGTGAGACACGGCCGATACATTGCGGTGACAGCTCAGACAAGAGCGGCCGCCGGACAGGGTAGTTTCCTCTTTCCTGTTCTTGCTAGGGATGGGGGAGGGAGATGCACTGCGGTCCATACAGACCCACTATTATGATATTAGTTAAGAGTAGGAAACATACATAATTACGCACACTACTCCACAATAGCTTTGTCGTGAGAAAGGCTAGGTTTGCAAGTGAGAGGAAGCCTGAGAAGGTATGTGCCCAATATTAATAAAGGCATGATATGAGTGTGGAGAGGAGTGTGGTATGAAGACAATTGAATACTAGGTAATTGTATGTATTTTATGTATGGCAACCGACATGCTGAGACCATTGGAATCTCCATGCCGGCTGTATACTGAAGTTTTACACCAGAGGCTCTCAAAATTGTTTTAACATTACAGGATCCTTCTTTTGACGGCGAATATAGCCGGAAGTTTCGACAGAGCATCGACATAGAACATTATGTTTACTATGAAGTCCCTGCTGCTGTTGGGCTATACCAGATAGAACCACGGCGGGCCCGAACGAATACTTTTCAGACACCCTCGGCAGGCTTTTCGTTGAGCTGGGATCGAGTATGTTTGCATTTTGGGCTAGATCCCGCCTAAGTCACTGACACACCCGTACATATATCCTATTTATTCTCCTTGAGTATTTCCCCACCAAATTGTGCACGTGATCCCAGGGCACTTTCCCCTAACCATTGGACACATTACATTCTGGTAGGCCACGGAAACTTGGATCCTGGATCTATGGAACAATGTTGTTCGAACAACCTACGCGGGAAATAAAGACCAGAGAACTTGCTGTGAGAGGGTTGTGAATTCATGGGACAATATGGAAAACGATGATCTAGGATATTTATATTTGGTTGATATTGTATGGACTAGTTTTCTCTCTAGATTGTGTGTAGATGTTATGAGTTAATCGTCAGATATTTTTTCTGTGCTGTTATGTATTGAGTTATTACAATTACAAATATGTTGAAGAACGTCATGTGTATGCGTGTCAGCCAGAACGACCCTGCAGGAAATAGGTCTGAGGTCGAAGAGAGAGTGACAGTGAGTCCGGGGGAAACGGAGGAGGGTTGGCAGGGAAAGACCTATTAAAGCCAGGGCTATGAAATATACATGAGAAAATTGAGACATAGTTATTAGGGACCCTCCACATAGCTTGTTACAATTTCTGGGGCCGTCGCCGGATATTTTTAATCCTGGTGGAGCTCTGGACTGATATAGGGATAGGGGACAGATATTTCTGGTCTAATATCAATAGGTTCTGCTTACCGTACTTGGCTATTGTCTATACTCTTCCTGACCAGCCTGACGACATACGAAGTGTTGTGGTCGTGTATTATATCCATTGTCAATTACCTATTCACTTACCCTCTGAGTTAAGATGGCATCCGCGAAATTTAATGTGGCTGAAGTGCAGGCTACAGGGCGTGAGATAGGCTATGAAGGGGCTGAGTTACAGAAATATGTTCAAGAAGTGGAGAGAGATTTTCGACAAGCTGAGCGCGAAGCTAAGAAAATGAGGCAGAGCGCGAAGCTAAGAAATTCGAGGCAGAGCGCGAAGCTAAGAAAATCGAGGCAGAGCGCGAGGCTAAGAAAATCGAGACAGAGCGCGAAGCAAAGAAATCCAGGCAGAAGCTAAGAAGTTGGAGGCCGAGCAGCAGCCAGAGACCATGAGTTCCGTATGAGGGATTTGGAGCTGAAAGCTCAAACTGCCAAGGAAAGCGAGGGTGCAGTTGGAGGCGCAGCCTCCCTGACTCAACAACTTCTAGTGGCGGTCCATACCAGGCAATGAAGTTCCCATTGCTCCCGTTCGATGAACACAAAGATAAGATCGACCAGTATCTTCACAGATTCAGTCGATGGCTTTGGCTATGGGATTGGAACGTGGGAAATGGAACTTGAAACTCTCACAGGGCCTGAGGGGGACCGCGTATGAGTTCTATTCAAGGTTGCCACCTGGTATGGAGATATGACTATGAGGCCCTGGAAAAGGCATTATGAAAAGGTTCCAGATGACAGCCCATACTAACCGACAACCAGTTTCAGAAAGTCGAGGAGAGAGCCAGGAGAGATGTTCTCAGCATACAGTGTTGACTTAAGTCTTACCTTTTGAAATGGATGTCATTAGCAGGATTTGCCAACGACTATGAAAGTTTAGATAGAATTAGTGGTCGTGGACAAATGAAGAGGATGATGCTAAGCCATTGCCAACCTTCTTGGTTGAAAATGGGACAGATAAAGGTTAGACGTAGTCAACACATTGGCGAAAGGTATGTGCTAGCTCATGGGGATAATGGGGAACTGGCACAACCCAATCTCCGATCACCAGACACTGGGTCTGGAAGAAGAGAACCCCACACCCACTCACACAAAAGGCGAGGCTCCTTTCGAAAAAGTTCTTATTAAGAAACCCTCTGGTAAGAGTCCACCTGGATCTCCCAAAAGGACAGTTGGAGTGAAAAGTGGTGCGCCTTCTGCAATCTCCCACACACAATACGGCCGATTGCAGGCGCAAACAGGAAGACTCTCACTATGCTGCCTGGTCTTGTAGAAACCGGGGAGGGGTTTAACAAGGAGGTAGAAGGAGGATCCTGGAACAAAGATTCAGAAAAACCACCAGTAGTAGAGACGGTTCTTGTGAACGGACAACCAGTTCGAGTGTCTCTATGACACAGGTCTTCAGTTTGAGGCTGTAATTTCATCACACTTAGTGAGCCCAGAGCAGCTAACCGGGGAATCTATTGAGATTCAACGGCGACAAAGAGTGCGGTAGCGATGTCCTCTTCCAATTGCGAAGGTGTACATCAATCAAAATATTACCGGCACTATTCAGGCAGCCGTTTCTGATCGATCCCTCTTCCCGATAGATCTTGGTTGCCGCTACGTCTTCCTAGGGGATCAACGAACCATGTTACGTAGGGCGTGCAAACCAGCTTCTCAATCGGAAGGATGAGCAGACGCCGGCCTTGATCGTGAAATCCCTTGCCTGGGGAGTTTCGAGCTGCTCAAAGCCAGGATGCTGACTTTACAACCTTGCTTCAACCAGTTTTTTGCCATAAAGTGCCGACCCACCAAGACGGGTCAGTATGATATGAAGAATCGTTACTGACCGGGAGCCGGAGTGGAGGGAACGCCAGCATGGACAGCTGATAGTTCCTAAGGCTTATCGGACAGCTTCTTCATATGGGGGGGAAAAGGAAAAGAAAAAAAAAGTAATCTGAGCGCTGTCGGGGCAACACTTCAGCGCATTTCCTGCCATTACTACTGGCCAGGGATGACTGGAGATGTGCGTAGGTACGTCAAGTCGTGCCCAGAGTGCCAGCGTGTGGCACCAAAACACTGGACGGCTCCGGTAGTCTTGGGTGATATGCCCATTATGAACTCTCCTTTCGAGAGAGTTGCCATCGATCTGGTCTGGTTGGTCCTCTTCCTCGGACTAGGAAGAGGAATATGTATATTCTGACGATGGTAGATTGCTGTTCCATGTGGGGCGAGGCGATACCGTTGGCCACCATCGACTCTAAGCGATTGGCTGATGCACTGATGGAGACTTTTACTCGGTTGGATTTCCAAACCAGATCCTAACGGACAATGGGTCTCAGTTCTGTGGTAAGCCGATGGAGGAAGTCTTTTGTATCTTCCAGACTAACCACGTTCACACAAGCCCATACCACCCTCAGTCTAATGGGCAAGTAGAAAGGTTTAATGGTACCTTGATGACCATGCTTAGGAAGCTGGCCAAGAGAAACCAGGACAGATGGATGAATATATCCCAGCGCCTTGTTCGCCCTATCGGGAGGTCCCCATGGGTCAACCGGGTCTGCCACCAGCCATCTATTATTCGGCGAGGCCAATCAAGGGTCCCTTAGAAGCCTTATTGTAGATGTTGGACAGAGGAGGAGACTTCCGAAGAGGTGGTATCTTCCTACAAATACGTCGAGGAGTTAAAGAAGAACTCCAGACAGGTTGGGCTTTGGCGGCTCAGAATCTGAGAGCGGCCAGAAAGAGACACGCGGCCTACTACAATAGAAGGACGAAAAATAGGTCTCTTAAGGTGGGGGATCGGGTTCTGTTGTTACTTCCAGTAGGTTCCAATAAACTCGAGATTGGGTGGCAGGGGCCTTTCCCGGTGGAAAGGGATGTGTCCCGTACCAATTATGCTATCCGGATCAGAGGGAAATCTAAAATCTTCCACATTAACCTCCTCAAAAAATATGAGGAACGATCCGATGGTACTTCTCTCCCACTCATGACTATGGCGGTCGCGATGAAACTGAATCGGGCGAAGACGCGGATAGGGAGTATCCTTTACACCCTGGGGAAACCTATAAGGATGTACATATAAATCCTAATCTGTCGGCTGAAGAAACAGAACTAGTCATCCGTTTGTTGGAGTCCCATCAACAGATTCTTACCGATCGTCCAGGGCGGACAGGGTTGGTCGAGTTTGATATGACTCTGACTACCCAAGACCCCATTCGCCAAAAAATATATCCAGTGCCCTTTGCGAAAGAGAAGGCCTGGAAGCCGAAATCCAGAAGCTTCTGGATGATGACATCATAACTCCTTCGACTTCCTTATAATGCCGGGGTTGTCTTGTTGAGGAAGCCAAGCGGGGAACCACTTGTATGATTACAGGCATTTAAACAGTTGTACGGCATTCCAAGTTGAGCCGTTACCCAAACACAAATCAACTGTTTGCCAGATTAAATAGGGCAAAGTACTTTTCAAAAATCGATTTAAGCCGGGGATATTATCAGATCCCTGTGAAGCCTGAGGTTCGGCCCTTGCTCGCTTTCAGTACTCCGAGCGGCCATTACGAATTTACGGTGATGCCTTTTGGGCCTGAGCAATGCGCCCAGTGTGTTCACACGCATGATAGAAAGTTATTGGACCCTTTAAGGGATCCCTCTGTCGTCTCGTTTATGGATGATATTCTCATCGCTTTCTGGCAATCTGAAAGATCACCTGAAATCCTTGGAACAGATCTTCATAAGATTGAAAGAGGAGGGGTTAACTGCCCGTCCAGCCCAAATGCATGATTGGCTATCACTCCTAGAATTTCTGGGACACTACTATTACCCCGGGGGGTTTGGTACCGGAAGAAAAGAATGTAGAGAAGGTCAGACTCGCACCCCGTCCTAAATCCAAAAGGATGTTAGGTCTTTCTTGTCTCTGTGTGGGTTTTTACCAGAAATTTATTCCGAAGTTCAACGAAATTGGGGCACCGTTACCGAAACCCTGAAGAAAGGATCGCCAGATCCTATAGTCTGGACCCCCGAGCTGTGAAGAGGCTTATGGGAAGCTGAAACAGGCTTTGGCGGATAGGCCAGTCCTGCAACTCCCAAATTTGGAGAAAACGTTTGTTCTAAGAACCGACGCGAGTAACAGTTGCAGGAAGGTCGAGATGATCCTACTGTGCTATGTCCGGTGGCATATGCCAGTAGAAAACTGTTACCCGCGGAACGGAATTACTCCACCGTCGAACGGGAATGTCTGGCTCTAGTGTGGGCGGTACAGAATTTCAACCTTATCTGTATGGAGTACCGTTCAAAGTGCAGTCCGACCATCAACCTCTGACGTTTTGGCAACTTCTAAGAAACTGAACGCAAGGTTAATGAGATGGTCATTGCTCTTACAACCGTATCAGTTCACGGTCGAATACATCCCCGGAAGGGAGAATGTGGGAGCGGATCTTATGTCACGGCATCCTATGGTCGAAGGTGAGGGGGAGGTAATTCGAACAGAACCTCTGGCAGTTGAAAGTTCGTAGGGTTCGACTTTCTTAAGAGGGGGCCTATGTAGCGAAACCCCAGTGGCCCATGTCCTCATACCTATCCGCTCAATTCCTTCGGAGTGGGATTCTCTGGGTTACTTTCATAACCCGAGCATTTGACACGAATACTTTGAAATCTATCTGTTCTTCGGGAAAACCCAATGGCGCGCCTTGCACCAAATATGACCTAGGGTAATGGTTTGGGCGTGAAATGTCCGGTGTCAACCTTGTCGGTTGTGGTCGGCACAATGTATTGAAGTTTTAAAGAATTTTACAGATAAAGTGCCGCATCCTACTGCTGGGGTATAAAAGGTAATTTTAGATTAATTGGTCCTGCCAGACCTGGGCATATTAAGCTTGGTCGTCTCAAATAATGAGACGAATTGGTGAAACGGCAGTCTTGCCAATCTGGCTAAGCGTCTAGATCTGGGCATGGCGGTGGGAACAAATCGGGGCAATATTCTTTTCCCAGATGATGTCGCTTATTCTTGGCGGCGGATAGACGGGGGCTATCTTTCTTCCTATGGCTTTACCTCTGTTTAGTGTCATCTTTCATTTGAATATAAACATTCTATAGCTATGGCATGTCGAGGGAGGAGGGCTCCGTGGGGACCGGATTCCACCCATCTGAGTTATATCTTCTTGAGCCAGAAGAGGCGATCCACTGTGCTATCTTCTTTCGTCTTTCGGCTGATGGGGGGTGGGGGGGGGGGGGGCCAGCAGGTGGACCGGGTGGTTCCTGGTCGATAGGAGAATGTTGGGAATATAAATGGACTTCCCTGTCTCCCTGAGAGAACCTGAACTCATCTGAATATATGGGTTATGTGAGACACGGCCGATACATTGCGGTGACAGCTCAGACAAGAGCGGCGCCGGACAGGGTAGTTTCCTCTTTCCTGTTCTTGCTAGGGATGGGGAGGAGATGCACTGCGGTCCATACAGACCCACTATTATGATATTAGTTAAGAGTAGGAAACATACATAATTACGCACACTACTCCACAATAGCTTTGTCGTGAGAAAGGCAAGGTTTGCAAGTGAGAGGTAAGCCTGAGAAGGTATGTGCCCAATATTAATAAAGGCATGATACGAGTGTGGAGAGGAGTGTGGTATGAAGACAATTGAATACTAGGTAATTGTATGTATTTTATGTATGGCAACCGACATGCTGAGACCATTGGAATCTCCATGCCGGCTGTATCTGAAGTTTACACCAGAGGCTCTCAAAATTGTTTTAACTTTACAGGATCCTTCTTTTGACGGCGAATATAGCCGGAAGTTTCGACAGAGCATCGACATAGAACATTATGTTTACTATGAAGTCCCTGCTGCTGTTGGGCTATACCAGATAGAACCACGGCGGGCCCGAACGAATACTTTCAGACACCTCGGCAGGCTTTTCGTTGAGCTGGGATCGAGTATGTTTGCATTTTGGGCTAGATCCCGCCTAAGTCACTGACACACCCGTACATATATCCTATTTATTCTCCTTGAGTATTTCCCCACCAAAATTGTGCCACGTGATCCCAGGGCACTTTCCCTAACCATTGGACACATTACATTCTGGTAGGCCACGGAAACTTGGAATCCTGGATCTATGGAACAATGATGTTCGAACAACCTACGCGGGAAATAAAGACCAGAGAACTTGCTGTGAGAGGGTTGTGAATTCATGGGACAATATGGAAAACGATGATCTAGGATATTTATATTTGTGTTGATATTGTATGGACTAGTTTTCTCTCTAGATTGTGTGTAGATGTTTATGAGTTAATCGTCAGATATTTTTTCTGTGCTGTTATGTATTGAGTTATTAAATTTACAATTACAAATATGTTGAAGAACGTCATGTTGTATGCGTGTCAGCCAGAACGACCCTGCAGGAAATAGGTCCTGAGGTCGAAAGAGAGAGTGACAGTGAGTCCGGGGGAAACGGAGGAGGGTTGCAGGGAAAGACCTATTTAAAGCCAGGGCTATGAAATATACATGAGAAAATTGAGACATAGTTATTAGGGACCCTCCACATAGCTTGTTACACCTACCAAACAATTATTAGGATGGGCTGTAGTAAGAAGAGTGCAAGGAAGGGGACTATCCTGATATCAAGAAAACAGTTCCCAATGGTAATATCAAAAGAAAATGGGACACCCAAAATGTGAACATAGAAATAGACTGGGAAAAATCCTTAACCAAGTGGATAATTTTAGATACGTAGGGCATTTATATCATTCGATGAAGAGACAAACAGAGATTAGTAAGCAGAATAGTGAGGCAAATGGCATTTTCAGTGAAAATGAAGAGTATTATGCAATAAGCTCACTGTCACTGAATGTAAGAAAGAGATGGATGACTGCTATGTAGAACCAGGTTTTGCTGATGGCAGTGACATCTGAATGTAAATGAACAAATAAGAAGTAATTAGGAACAAACAGAGTTGTGGTCCTAGAAGAATGTGCGAATTCCTTGGACTGCCAGAGTAACTAACGACGACTGCCTGAAACAGGCTAATGAAACTAGAACATAATACACAACAATAAGACAGAGACAAACATCTTTCTTCGGTCACGTGATGAGAAGAGAGGCATTGGAGAACATCATAACAACTGGAAAGATCTAGGGGTAGAGAGGCAGAGGCAAACCAAGAGAAATGATGCTGGATGGATTGAGACGGTGGCATGGAGGAATATTAGCAGCAGAGTTGATCCAGAAAACCAAAGACCGAGATCTATGGAGATCCATGATGATATATATATATATATATATATTGCCAATTTACCATGCCTCTACCTCTACACTTATCTCTGACACAAAAAGTGTGAGGCAGAGATATTTATTGTCATCGGGATTATCGGGTGTTTATTCTGAGCATATAGCGCATCCAGGAGACAGAAAACATCACAAGAGTGTGAAATAGCTACATTATTTGGCACACAGGTAAATGCTGGTTCACTCATTCATTCCGTAGCATGTCCTTTGCAGAATTCGCTCCTATCACAACCTTCCAGAAAACTTCGCCGATATACGCAAGATGTCCCGCGACCGATACACCCTTCTGGAGATCATCTGCCACATCCTGCACCCTTCTTCTCTTTGGTCTTCCTCTTCCTCTATTCCCAGGCATATACCATTCCATTATTGTTCTCTCCAAACTTTCGTGACGTTTCACGTGACCAAAATACGTAGTTCAATTTACTTTTTTTTTTTTCGACTTTAATAGCCAACCTTCTTCAATATTCAGCTCTTGAAGTATGGATGCATTTGTTCTTTTGGTTATCCAAGATATTCCTAGAGCTCGTCTGTAACATGTATATACACAGGCATTTATGCGCTGTTCGGCTTATTCAGTAAGTATCCAGGACTTACAGGCGTATGTTGCAATGGGAAATATACATGTTCTTAAAAATATAATTTTGAATAACGAAGACACAAACAATAAATTGCACGATTTATTGCCGGCATATCGTCGGAGACACGTGCTCGAGAGTGGTCACGTGTTGAAAAGCGACAGTGACCTTACGTGTGTTGTTCAACACACAAAGTAGTCGATTGTTAAAGTTTGCTGAAGCTATACTAATCAACCTTCGTAAGCCGTCCTTGTGCAAGCAGAAAGACATGTTAGTCAGTTTAAAATTACCGTGGTAGACAATCGAAATTACTGTGCGAAAATGTGTATAATTCAGTTTGAAGGATTTATCTAATTAATTCACGTAAGTTGTGTGATTTCTGCAGTATGTACCTGACGAGATGCAGCGAAATATGCCAGGCAATAAATCGTGCAATCTATTGTTTGTGTCTTCGTTATTCAAATTCATCACGGGAAAACATTGTTTTGAATATAATTTGTGTAGTTCTATCTATAAGATTGCCGGCTTCCTGGCCTAGAGGGTAGCAACTTTTCTCCGTAATTTCGTATAATCTCGTAGGTAACGTGACGACATGAGAATCAGCAGTGGTTCGAATCGCGTCGGTAACTTACGGGGTATGTGAGCCGGCCGCTAGGAAAGCAATGACAAACTACTGAGCGTAATCTTGCCAAGAAAGCAACATACAGCTAAAAGATGCTGATGTTGACAGCGATGTCCTGTAAAGGATATGCAAACATTGTTTTTGATCTTAAACATACAACTTAATACAAAAAAAGAGGTTTTAAATCAAAGAATAATACAGTGTGACTGTGAAACATAATTGCAATGCAATAACTAAAATACAGAGTGTAAACGAACAATGGCGATGGTGTTTCCACCTTGTCGTGGTGGGGGAGCTTGAGCTTCTCAATGACCCTAAGAGCTATGCCGGCGGTAGCGTAGCTACCAGCAGGGCCTCCCAAGCCGGACAGGTCAAAGGGTAGAGAACAGACAAAGAGACACACCCTGGTCCTCCAGCTTGGGGGTTGAAGCGTGGGGTTAACATGCCCACATTTGTAAAAACCTTTCTTTGTTACGAAACAAATACATGAGCCTCGATATCGGACTGACTTATCTGGACAACGACCTTGGAACGTTAAAGGGACCTACAAGCACTTGGAATCAACGACTGGCAAGAGAAGGTCCACCAGAGAGACGAATGGAGACGGATTGTATTTGCAGCAAAAAACCTCAATGGCTCGGAAAGTTGAGGAAGAAGAAGAAGAAGAAGAAAAGAAATATTACCGGAGAGATGCCAATAAGCTAAGAAAACGTGGATGACAGAAGACACCGTAAAGTTTATGGACTAAAAAAATTGCATTAAGAGTATGATAAGATAAATAATGACATAAGAGATAAATGCGTGAAGGCTAAAGAAAGTTGATTAAACGAGCAGTGCAAGAAAACAGAATAAATGTATATTCAAGATACACACAATATGCACTGACAAATCAGTGAGCTCAGGGGTAGAAAATAAGAATGAATACGGTGTGTTTGAAATCGAAAGACAGGAAAGATATTATTTGTGGATAGTGTTAGAATGAAGAGGTGGAATGCGCTTATAAGATACTTATATGATGGAGAAGGGAAGAATTAACCAAATAAAGTACGAAAAGTAAGACTTTTGCGAGAACCAAGTGATGACTGTGAATCTACAACCATGGTCAGACTGCGAGAATAGCAAAATTAAAAGAGGTGTGACCAAACAAGAACACTACAGAGGAAGCCAAAGAAGAATGATAAACCATTATATAACTGCGGGATTTGTTGAGGAAGGGATCCGAGCACTTATGGATTGAATGGTTCGATGTGCAATGAAGATGATCTGTCGACTAACTAACTAACTAACTAAATAACTAGCTAACTAACTAACTAACTAACTAACTAACAAGATAAAGTAATTTAGAAGGTCCACCTATTCTAAAAGAAGTCGCTGACGCTATCAACCACAAGAAGAAAGGAAAGACAGCTGGGCTTGATGGAATCACAATGGTAGAATTAGAATTACAAGGAGAATTTGGACTAGATATATAACACAAAATGTTGAATGATATTTTCAGCAGTTGATATTTACTGATGAAAACGCTGAAATCTGTATGTATGGCTATACCAAAAAGACCTGAAGCAGTTGGATACGAAAAATTTTGTACAATTAACCTCATTAACAGTGTCACCGAGTACTGAGAATTATAATGTGAAGAACATAAAAGACAATATAAATTGAAATTGTTGAAGAACAGTATAGATTTGTGGAAGGAAAGGGTACAATCATTGCAATCTGTATATTACAAACACCTATAGAAAGATCAATAGAGACACTGAAAGTCATATATTTCAGCGTGAAGGATTATACAAAGCCATTTGAAAAAGTAAAACATGATGAACTGATTAAAATATTGGAGGATATTAACATTGATGGAACGATCTCAGAATAAGAAGGAATATTTACTGCAGGAAGCCAAAGAAGATTGATAAACCAACACAGAACTGGTGTTGTTAGTTGCTACACGCTGCGGGATTTGCTGAGGAGGGGATACGAGCACTTATGGACTGAATGGTTCGATGTGCAACGAGGATGATCTGTCGACTAACTAACTAACTAGCAGACAGAGATTCTGCCACGTATCTTTTGCTTCCTGTCCTCACAGCTGGCAGTAATGGTTGTCAATGTCTGGTTTATCCTCCTCCTTCTCAGTCGACGATGATTCCCACTGCTTTCCACCCTGGATACTTCCGTTGAGCCTTGCTCTTAGATTAGTCTACCAGTGTCACTTTTCTTGACTAATTTTTTCAATGGTCAGTGATTGGTTTTCACTAAAATTAGGTGCTAAGCAGCACTTATTATTGTCACATATTTCAATATCAAGACTGAGATGACACGAAAGCCACAATGAAACAGTGAATGACAGTTAGGTCGTGGTTTATTGGTAATTTGTAGCAGATAAGCGTAGCTTTGATCAGCGGTTTGGTTCACAACAATCCAATCTCCGAGATCACTATGCAATTAGAAATTTACCGGATCGCTACTTTTGTAATTTCACAAAGAGGCCATGATTGTACCCGTGCAAATCTTTGCGTGAATAGCCAAGTTCCAGCATTCTGGTGGGCGACGTGAACGAACGAACAAATGACCAAACTTTATTTTAAAAGGGTACCAAATTGGGCACGCAGGCCCGTCTTACATTCGGCCCTTTCAATCACTCATCTTTCATTCATCAAATGTGCATGTTACATTAACATAGGGGAAAAACATTGTCAAATGGATTTTGTAAGCATATTACAAGGCATATTACGCATGATACATTCACATGAGAAAACCCCCCAAAAAAAAATCATTGTCAAATGGAAGTTGTAAACATAAACAGTGCATTTTGCAATGTTGTGAGACACAATCCCCATCCACCCTCATATCCCGCAGACACCAACACATCCCCCACCCACCAAAACCTCCCCCACCCACACATACCTCCACGCACTCACACAGAACCTCGCAAACATACATGCCGCCACCCACCCACTGATCCCCCACCCACACACATTTCCCCACCCACACACATTTCCCCACCCACACACACATCCTCACACACCAAGAAGAAGAAGAAGAAGAAGAAGAAGAAGAAGAAGAAGAAGAAGAAGAAGAAGAAGAAGAGGAAGAAGAAGAAGAAGAAGACATCCCGCACCTATCCACACACTTATCCCGCACTCTCACAATTTTCCCCACCCACCCACACACACATCAGCCAGCCTACACCCACTCACCCAACCAATATACACTACCTCTCAACTACACATCCCCACCTATACACACATCCCTACCCATAAACACATCCCACACCTCCCCCACCTCTCACACATCTCCCCTCCAGCAGAAAACTCCACCCATAAACACATCCCCCCACACACACACACACATCCCCCACATACAATCCCCATTCACATCACCGCCCACACATCTCCCCACCCACTCACACATCCTCCACCTACAAACATCCTCACCACCCACACATACATCCTCCAACCACTCACATTTACCCCATCCACACTCACACACTCCCACACTCACAGACATATCCCATTCACAGACACCCCCACACTCATCCCCCACACCCATTAAACACCCATCCCCCACCCCACACAATCTCCTACACACCCATTCATCCACCCAAACACATTCCCTACCCACACCCCCTCTCATCACACAACACCCACATCACTTCCAACTATACTCTCAAACTATCCCCCCCCCCCCCCCCCCCAAAACACACACCACACATCAATCACACACACATACATCCACCACCGACTACACAGCCCTTCACACATCCACACATCACCTATTAACCCATACACATCCCCCACACACGACCCCTCCACACATACATTCCCCACACCCCCACACATCCCTCACATACACACCCATACACACATCCTCACATCTAGACACATACATGATGCCTCACATGATCACTGAAACTAATAAGAACAAACTCCCACACTTTACACACAATTGAGACACTGACGATTATCGTGAGAATTCTCGCAATTCCAAGAAGTGGAGAAAAAGTTGTACATATACATTATGTAGCGTAAAAATTAGTGATGCAATTCAACTCTCTCTTTTCTCTCTCTCTCTCTCTCTCTCTCTCTCTCTCTCTCTCTCTCTCTCTCTCTCTCTTGCTCTCTCTCACTCTCTCTCTCTCTCTCTCTCTCTCTCTCTCTCTCTCTCTCTCCCACTCACTAACTCTCACACACACATCACAGTAATGTTATATAATACATGATAAAATCAAGTGGCATACACAATGATAAGAAGAGAATAAACAAAAAAAAATATGGAATGGCATATTACAGGACAATCAAGTGGCATAAAAAATGATACCTCATAATATGAAAGATGAGAATACATAATAAATATGGCATAGCATGTTACATGACATGCGTGGGCCCAACTCTCTCTCTCTCTCTCTCTCTCTCTCTCTCTCTCTCTCTCTCTCTCTCTCTCTCTCTCTCTCTCTCTCTCTACATACACACTCTCACACTCATTCTCTCTCTCTCTCTCTCTCTCTCTCTCTCTCTCTCTCTCTCTCTCTCTCTCTCATTCACACTCACTAACTCTCTCACTTACTCTACAGTAATTTACATGAATTCATTTTATGCATGTTAAAATCAAGTGCATCAAAATGATAATATGAAAATGAGAATACACAAAACATATGGAACAGCATATTAGATGACATGCGTGCGCTCAACTCTCTCTCTCTCTCTCTCTCTCTCTCTCTCTCTCTCTCTCTCTCTCTCTCTCTCTCTTCTCTCTCACATACATGTACACACACACCCACACACAACATACGCACGCAAATACACACATATACCCACGCACATACACACACCTAAACACATCCACATACTTACGCACACATACTCACTTAACACCCGAATATACACTCCCTCGCATACACTGCATGCATGCACACTTACACACACACAGATATACAATACATACACGAGCACACATACTCACTCATCCACACACACATATACACACGCACATGCATATAAACGCATATAAACACATGAACGCACACCTTAACACACGTACAGACATACACACAGATACACACACATATACACTCATACACACATGCAGACATGCACACACATACATCCACACTTTCTCATGCACTCTCGCATTCACTCACGCTCTCTCTTTGACACACTCACTCGCTCTCACACTCACTCATTCGCGCACATACAAGCATACCCACAAATTCTCTCTCACTCCCTCAAGCTCACTCACTTACTCACTGACTCTCTAACTCACACTCACTCACTAACTTTCACACTCTATCACACAGACAGACACACAACACGCCCACTCTCTCAGATTCACTCATTCTCTAACTAAATCTCTTACACATATGTCCACACACACTTACTCACTTTTACACTCACACAGGCACACGCGCATGCATACTCTCTCACTCTCACTCATACTAATTCTTCCACTCACACTCTTTCTCACTCACACTCTCACCCACTGTCTCGCTCACACACATACAGTGAAGAATGATAGTGGAAAAATGATACCAGTAGGTGACTTATGGAGGCATATAGTCGGTTTAAAGTAAATATTGAAAGAGTTTTCGGTTGATTGTGTAGGGATTCATTGGAGTTTTCAGATCTGGTAGAAGGCTATTCCACAAATGAGCACCAGAATATGCGAAACAAGTTTTGTATTAGTCAAATCTAGGCTTAGGAAGCTGTAATGAATTTAAGCGCTTGCTGTTCATTGCATTAGATTGAATAACGGTAGAAGATACACTGGGGTATTTTCAGATATAATTTTATTCACTATATTTGGTTTTGTTAAAAAAAGAAAGGGCTTTCGAAGTGGTAGAAGTCTTAATAAGTCTGTATAATTTATTACTTTCAACGTGCTTTATCCTAGAAACTAGACGTGTAGCGCGGTTTTGAAGCGAACACAATCGTTTCATATTAGATTTAGGGCAACCATCCCAGACTGTGGAAACAATAATCGAGAGGTGATTGGATATAGGATGCATATAATAATTTTCGTGTGCTTTCATCCAAAAAGTGCTGAATTTTAGCAAGTTGGTAAACTTTGTGTGCTATTCTCTTGGTAATGTTTTATGTTAATTTACATTAATTATAAGTAAAGTGTCCACGTGGAGCCCGAGCGGGGTCCCAGTTATGGCTAGGGTCTGTAGTATTTGTCTGGTCATTATTAGCATGGATATGGTTTTATCGATGTTAATTAACATGCGATTTTCATTGCTCCATCTACTAAGGTTGTCAAGTTCGTTTTGTAAAGAGCTCTCTAAGTCACAAAGGCTCTCTTGACTAGTGTAAATAGTGCAGTCGTCCGCAAATAGGTCACACGAAAGTATTGAGGTATAAAGGAAGATCGTTAATATACACTGCAAATAGCAGCGGACCTAGTATTGAGCCCTGAGGCACAACAACATTAAGTTGTATGGGTCTTGATTGACAGTTATTGAAGGACACTACTTGTTGTCTGTCAGATAAAAATGACATAATTAGGTTCATCATATTGGTGCTAGTCTTCATTTGTTTTAATTTTCAAATTAAAATATCATGATCTACCATATCAAAGGCTTTTTTAAAGTCTACAAATACTGCTCCACAAATGTTGTCATTGATGATACAAAGATTCCAGTTATCGGTCATTTTTTTAAGGGCACTATGGCAAGAATATTTAGGACGAAACCCAGATTTATTGTCAATTATTAGATCGTTGTTAATTAAATGATGTTGTGATATTTTATGCATGTGTTTTTCTAATGGCTTTGATAGCGACGATAGTAAGGAAATAGAGCTATAATTACCCAAGACGCAAATATCAGTTGAGCCATTTTTAAGTGGAGGATAAACTTTAGCAACTTTAAAGGCGGATGGAAAGTAGTTTTTGGACAGGCACTGGTTATATATGAACGTTAAGGACTCACTAATAATTGGTGCAGCACACCGAAGAATTCTATTACTGATACCATCTAGGCCTTCTGAATTTGTTGCTTTGAGATTCGAGAGATATTTACAAAATTCTGCAACAGACATCAAGGGAATCTCAGGGGGAATATTTCTAGAGCACTTCCCTTCACAGAATGATGGCAGTGAATTTAAATTACATACTGAGTCTGGTATTGAGGACTTTAGATTGTCTATTTCTGACTGAAAGAATTAACTGAAATCCTCGCATGTTATAGAGTTTGGTATTGCTGACTCTGAAGCGTGTTTCTACAATCAAAATTTTGAAATGATCTTTCTTTATCCTACGAATTTCATATTTAACTTTATTTCTTAGTCTGCGGTAATTGATAAAATCTTTATTTTTGTGTGCTCATGATTTCGAGAACTTCGCTAGTGACCCACGGGGACTTATGTTGATTCTTGACTCGAAATTCTTTGACTTGCACATGTTTATCAAATACATAGTAGACTGTCTTTGTCCAGTAAGCTAGTGCATCATCCGGATCAGGAAGTTGGTAAACATGTTCAATGGCTGCATTTTTTAAGTCGTCTAACATAAATTTTGGTTGAGAGCTTTAAAGTTTCTAAATTTGATGTTTAAATGTTTATTTTTAGGAGTTTTGAACCCAATTTTCGACCATGTACAACATATTGGGTAATGGTCACTAACTGCACTAACAGGAACAGAACATTCGGTAATATTAACTGGACAAGTAACATAAGAACATTCGGTAATATTAACTGGACAAGTAACATATATATGATCAATTATAGTTGAGGAGGTGTCTTTAACTCTTGTGAAATTGGTTAGACCAACTTGAGGCAAACTATTTACTACTGACATTGTACACTGCTAAACGTAGTATGTAAATATTATACAGTGTAGTTAATTTACAATGTTAATCCCAAGCAAGCGGAGACGGAAACCGCTTTTTTGCAACATGACATAGCGGAATTCATCAAATGCAGTAAGTTGACCTCTGCCGAAGAAACGACTGATGGGTCTAATGAGACTTTCAGGTCCAATAAGAAAACCCCTGTCCTAGAAAATGTAGAGGGGTCTAATGTGGCTGTCACGTCCAGTAAGTTGACATTTTTCCAAGAAACGGCTGAAGGATCTATTTAGACTGTCAGATCCAGTAATCTAACCTTTGTCCTAGAAAATATGAAGCTAAGTTTAATGGTAGAATTGGAGTTGGAGAGAGGTGATGATGTGTATAGATAGACATGTGAAACACATCAACACACTCATCAATGTGCCACTTGAAGTGCTCAGATAGTCTATCGGTATGTGAAACACATACTTAATACTTTGAATATCCTATACACTGAAGGACACAGTCGATGTGTGTTACAGAACCTTAGGCTGGGCTCAGATTGTCAATACATTTTTAGGACAGTTCAAAGCCAACTTGAATGAACTTGAACGCGTGTGTGGTTCGATGCTTGCAATGTCGTTTGCTGCTTCCATAATTTCCTGACCATCCTCTCTTCTTATGTCGGACTAATTTACATTTTCTTCAGGCATTCAGGTGAAACGACGATGGCCGCATCTCCCGACACGTTTTCATATTCAATGTGACGTTATAAATGCCTGTGATAATACTGTGAGCGTGATGAACGGTGCGTCAGGGTGTCCTAGTTACGATGCCAAATGCTGCCCCGTTAAAGAGCACACCGCTGTCGTTATTGTCTGTGCATACCACAGTCACGCAGTTCACCAGCATCAAGTAATTCCAGTATTCCTGGAACTTGATGTGACGTCTTCTGAAACAGACGGATTACCTCTTCTGCTCACATTCCTCGTTAAAACCGACTCAGTCCACCAGCATCATTTCTCTCGATCTGCATCTGCCTCTGTTCACGTGTACACGATTATCTCCAATGTTTCTCTTCTCATTTCATGACCAAAGAATCATGTTTGCCACATTTCATATTTAAGTATAAATAAAGTTGTACGTTCTTTAACCTTTTCGAAGCAGTCGTCGTTATAGACTTTGGTACTCTTCAACATCCACATCTCTGTGGTTTCCTCCCTAATGAATGAATGAATATATATATATATATATATATATATATATATATATAAATATATATATATATATATATATATATATATATATTATATATATATATATATATATATGTGTGTGTGTGTGTGTGTGTGTGTGTGTGCATGTGTCTCATCTCATCTCATCATGTTCCGATGTATCTTGCGGTGTCAAGGTGAAGTATAAACAGCGGGAGAGTGCCCTTTTATGGGCTTCATGTATCGATATTCCCATGGACTCTGTAATTCCCTGCGTCCAACGTTTACGTCGTCGGCCTCTTCCTCTGTTTCCCTGTGGTCTGTACATCATTGTTTGTTGTGGTATACTGTTAGTTGGTAACCTACTTGCATGGCCAAACCATTTGACTTGCTGCTTTCTAATAGAATCTAGTGATGCTATAACCCCCACTTTAGTCCTGATTTCTTCATTTCTGATCTTATCTTTTCTTTATAAATTGAGTATTCTTCTCAGGAATCTAATTTCTGTTGTTGTGA
Source organism: Cepaea nemoralis (assembly GCA_014155875.1). NCBI lineage: Eukaryota > Metazoa > Mollusca > Gastropoda > Stylommatophora > Helicidae > Cepaea > Cepaea nemoralis. The sequence goes on from JACEFZ010026650.1 coordinate 193,073, forward strand.
TTTTTCTTTTCTCTTTTTCTGTCATTATCCAGGTTTGGCATTAATAGCATAGAGTTGGTAGGAAGATTGTGTTGTAAAGTGCTTTCTTAGTAGTTATTGATACATGTTTGTTCTTTAGTATTGGTGCCATGTGTCCAATGAGTTGATTTGCCTTATTGAATCTATTTTCGATCTCATCTTCTGATCTGCCATTTTTTATGATATTATACTTCCTAGGTACTTGAAACTCTTTACTTGTTTCAATGGATGTTCGTTTAGGTGAATTGTTGTTGTTTGTTCTTCTTTAGTTATAGTCATTACCTCTGTTTTGCTTGTGCTAATTTTCATGTTATGTTCCCTACGCATTTCGTTTAGACTGTTCATGTGGTCTTGTAATTCACCTTCTGATTTTTCTATTAATGCGTGGTCGTCCGCAAACAGGAGTTCTCTAATGGTTAGATTTGCACATGATTCTTCTTCTGTATTCTCGCCATGCGGTGTTCTTGCGTTCTCTTTTTGGCTGGTTTCTTTACATATGTTGTCTATGTATGTTATGAACAAAAGAGGGGACAGGACACAACCTTGTCGTACTCCAGATCTTATGGTGAAGGTTTCTGAGTGTCCTCCAATTGCTCTAACTATGCATTCACTGTTGTTGTATAAGCTTCTACATAGGTTCGTTAGATGAGTACTCACTCCATATTGTTTAAGGATTTCCCACAGCTTGTTTCTATCTACTTTATCAAATGTCTTTTCTTGGTCGACAAAGGCTAACTAAAGTGGTTCATTGAATTCGATTGATTTTTTTATATGTTGTCTAAGAGCAAAAATGGCATCTGTCAACCTTTGTTTTTCCTAACTCCAAGTTGTGTTTCGCTTAGCTGGGGTTCTATTATAGTTCTTAATCATCTTTCAAGAATTATGCAACAGTGAAATGCCTTTGTATTGTGTGCAGTCTCTTTTGCTGCCTTTGATTTTCCAAATTGGGATAATTATGGCGTTCCCAAGTCTCGTGGTGTCTGTTGTTCTATCCAAATGTGGTTGAATAGTCTATGTAGCGATGCTGTTCCTATTTCTCTTGCTGCTTTAATTAGTTCATTTGGTATTTCATCTTGTCCTGATGATTTGTTCAATGGGGCTAATCTAACGGCTTCTATAATTTCTTCTTTGAGTATGTTTGGTTCTAGTTCTTCGGTGGCATCTGTGAGATATTCCCAGCCAACTCACAGCCTTCGACTTCATAGTTCTGACGACAACGGCACTCCATACACCCACATCGCCTAGCAGCCGATACAGACATAATAAACATTATGCAGGCGGTGGCCTACAGCCGGAAACAGCGAGCGGAAATCCTCTAGAGGCAATTGTGGGGGAACAGGAAATGATGACTCTCACTTTAGATTGTGAGTTGACATGTTGTGTTCAAGCCTAGCAGGTGTTCTGGGTCCTCCGGCAGGCAAAGCTTCATTGTGTGACCAATTGATTCTTGAAGTAAGGTAATACAATGGTTATATTTATTATAATGTTGATGTACTGTTTAAAATGTTTACAAATGATCATAGTCTAACTTTGTGTTCTTGTGGGATTGAAAACAAGCGCCATGTTTCTGTTTACTGCACTTGTTAGTTGGATCCTTCAGCTAAACATTCATTTGCGATTTATTACTAAAGAATATTATCTTACATTTGGTGGCAATCGACTAGTAAAGAATATTTCTTAATTCTTTCACAATATGCGGCTAAAGTAATATTTCTTTATACTCTTTTACATATGTGGCTAAAGAGTATTGGTTTTTCATTCTGTTGCCATGTGCTGTCACATGTTGCCATCTCTATTTTGTTAACACGTGCTGCTAAAGTATATCACTATATCTCTTTATAGTCGGTTACATATGCGAATAAAAGAAGATTTCTGTATATTTTGTGACAATATGCCAAGGAAGAATATTCCCTTATATTATGTTACAATCTGTATATATTTATTTTTCTCAATATTTGAATAATGTACTTTTCAAATGTACTTGCTGAACAATGATGCTTTCACAGAGGAAATGTAGATTAAGAGTCTATCTCTTTAAAACCATGTACACTGACTCACACCTGTAGGGATGTATATATCTTGTATTCTGTTATTCACATTTTTTCCCCTGAATATGTTTTGTGAAAGTGTCATGTTTGGTTCTGAGAATAAATGCTCATTAATAAGAGTTGCACCATATACCCAAATGTTAGCCGGACGTTGCACACACCGACAACCTTACGTAGTCATATGATGATTAGGTGGTTCTTACGGTCAAGGGCATGCCATTTATGTTCTGAAATATGATTGGAAAACAGCCCATTTCTATCTATGTGCATGAGATAACCTGCAATCTTGGGTGGTTTAACAATGTCGTCCTCCGGCCCTTTGCTTAGAAGAGACCGCGGGGAAAGACCAGACCTATTTGTTTAAATCAGTGCGTATGCTAAATACATAACGCGTATAAAGGCAGTTATATCAATACATGATGATGATGATGATGGTGATAGGCATTGAAGATCTAAGTTGAACCCAGAGAAAATAGTATGAGCTGATTTACAGGCACCTGATGATGACAGTGATGATGAAGATTTTATGAGGTTGACCATTAACTCAACTTACATTCATCTCAACACACCCTGTCTTATCAAGCAACAGTCTCAAGCTATCTCTGGCTTACTAGGAAGTGTCACTACATGCACCTTTCCCATGCATCTACCATAGTATGCTTCTAGTTCAACCCACTTTCATCACAATATACCTTTATCTTAATCACATGATGCCTCTACCACAACCTAACTTCTGTACAACCATGTCTGGTACATCCTGGATGACTTTGAATCAACTTAATTTATTATAACCAGATAACCTTATCACAATCAGATTCCCTGGTCTTAAAGTGTAACTATTTTATTTCATTGTCCTGGTTGCACCAATAGTTGATCCCATCAGGACCATACAGCATGATATGATGGATTGAATGCCATCTATACAGATAAGAGGGATGTGACCTCACTATTGAGGAGACACATGCTTCCCTCTCTTATTGTCTTATTCTCTTCTCTTTTTTTTTTTCTTTTTTTTTTTCTTGATTGTTGTTTTGTGTGACATGTTTCAAGCTTTACTGACATGTAAATGTTAGCAAAATGCTTATGAAGTTGTATTTTGTTTGGACCATCAGATGGGGCGCTTAACTGAAAGCCTACTGTTGTGAAGATGCTGTCTTGGTTGCTGAGGGCGATAAACTTGTATGTCAGGTCCATCTTTTGCCAGCCCAAATATATATAATATATACGAAGTACAGCCAATTTCCTTGCATCATCCACCACCCCATCCTACCAAGATCTCACCCATGTAACCCATGAACCCACTGAGAATTCCTGATGATCCTACTGAAGAACTTTATCACCCCTCACTTACATAAGAGATGACCCTCTGCTAGAGAACTGGTTCCAGGGAAGAAGCAGAATCATATACAACTGAAGTACCTACCGGCAGATATCAGCTGCACCGGAGATATATATATATCCTTTTTTTGTAAAGTGGTATCTACTTAGTGATGCATTATGATACTTTAATGTATTTTGTTGGATAAATCAACTGTTGGATTTCTGTTTCCATAATTATGCATTCACATCAGTTGGTATTCTTTGTAAACCTGACCATATTTTTCCTAGAGATGTACTCCATGTAAAAATAATATATTTGGTTGTCATATTTTTTTGATTTATTACACTTTATATTACCAGACCATTTGTTGATTGATTCTTACATATTGTTTGTAAACACAAAATTATGTGATGTCACTGTATGTCCTGTTTATACTGTGAATGTTTTGTCAGGATATTGTTGGTCTGGTCTATCCCATACTTGTGTATTATAAATCATATGTGACCATATTAATTTAGACCGTATGAGGGCGGACACCTGCACACTAGCACCTTTTCCCCAGTGATAGAAAAGGGCATCCAATTTTGGTGTAGTGGCAACAGTCCGTGGTCTCCACACCTTTCCAAGAAGCTTAAACTTACATCTATATATTTTTTTCTTCATGAATTCGTGTAGATACAAAACATCCTTAGTATCTTCACGTGGGGGTACGAGCCAATAAAATTTAGCTTCCAGAATGTGATCTTGATAGAGGATAGGAACCCATCCCCTTTGGGCTTACCCTGATAATATTCCTCAGACAATTAAATTCCTCTTAACTGGGTGTTACATTCTAACAGATGTAACCCCTAGAAATAAACCTCACAGCATCTGTGTCGGTTTCTTGACTTCCTGTGACATCTGATGGCATGTTGAGAAGTTGTTCGAAGTACTGTTTCCATCTTTTTAGGATTTGTTTTTGTTCACTTATTGGTTCTCCATTTTCGTTGTTACCTATTTCAGTTGGATCAAAGGGTTCTCTTCTGGTTGTCACTGCACTTATCTTTTTATAGAAGTTTCAAGTTGCCTCCTTGTAGTTTTTATTTAGAGTTTCTCAATACTCTTTTCAGCCTTTTTGTTTTTCTCTCTTTACTATTATATTCAATTTCTTCTCGCTATTATATATCCTATGTAATCGCATTCCTGTTTCCCCTTTGACCACTTTTTATATTTTTTTCTTTTGGTCTTTTACAGCTTTGTTTACTTCAGCATTCCACCAACTTGTTATTTTCTTTATCCGTGTTTTGCGTTTTTTCATGGTTCCACATGTTATCTTTGCAGTATTCAAAATGATTGATTTGAACATCTCCCATTCTTCTTCCACTGTTTTTCTTTCTATATGCAATTTTACGAAGATTTCAGTTAGCTCTGTATCATAATTTTCCCTCACTGCCTCGTCTTTGAGGTTTTTTAAGTTTACTGATTCGCATGGCCTGTATTTTCCTTGTCTTTGCTTCCTTCTACTGATGATTCTTATTGTGGCAACGACTGCTTTGTGGTCTGTGTTTATACCTAAGTTGGGTACTGCCCTTGCATCTAATATATTTCTCTTTCTGTTATTTCTTGTTAATATAAAATCATTTTGGCTTTTAGTATCTAGATCGTCCCATTTATACCAGGTGTATATTTGTGAGTCTTTGTGTTTATAGAATGTATTTGTTATATAGAGTTCGTGTTGGCTGCATAGCTTTATCAGTCTACTTCCGTTATAATTTCTTTCATTATGTTGGTCTCCAAAAGCTCCAAGATGTTTGTTTTTTTAATGCCCGTTCTGTTGTGTCCTAGTCTTGCATTGAAGTCTCCCATAACTATGATGTTGTCCTGCTTATCTATTTTATTTAGAACACCATGGATGTCTTCGTATAAGTTCTCGCATTCTTGCTCATTATTGTTTGTATAACAATATTTGTACATATGTTGTAATTGTTTGTTCTTTCATTCTCACTGTTATGATTCTTTCTGATATATATTTTATGTCTAGTATTCCTCTTGCTAGCCGTGGTTCAATAACTATTCCGACTTCGTGTCTTGCCCTTTCTTGCTGTTCCACTCCAGAGTAGACAAACGTGTAACTGTGGTGGATCTCCTTGCATCCTTCCCCCTTTATTCTGGTGTCCACTATTTCCATCAGTCCAATTTTCCACTCTTCCATTGTTCTATATGTTCTTCTTTTTCACTATTAAAACCGCAGACGTTCATTGTGCCTATTTTTTAAATCGCTGATCTATCTCTTTGTCCATTAACATTGCCTGGTCTACATCCATTAGGGTCAGTCCGTTTATACTTCTTAGTATTTCTACGAGCAGTATGAAGATCCCTGCCGGATTGCTAGACCAGTCGTAGGTTTAGGACAAAAATCTTACCATAGGGAGTCCATCCCATGGGTTACCACAAAGGAAGAAATCGAAAGACAGCAAGATCTCAAACGTGAAAGGAAAGAAAGACGCAAGAAGGAATATCACATTGAACAGCTTCTACAGGCAATACACAGAAAAGGTGTCAAAAATACCAAATAAAAATTCCTTATAAGGACTGCACCCAGCCAAGCCAGACGAGCCAGGAACAGCCCAATCAAAGAAAACGACAAGAGGAGACGGGCACAAAAGACATCCACCAAACCCCCAGCTGACGTCAAAGACGTGGAGGTGGGGTTGACTTGTGTGGTCTACGGGTCATCGGCAGGCTACTAATTTTCGCTTTTCACCCCTCCTGGGAGAGGATAGCCGACCCTAACCCTGCTGACTGCAGGGCCAGGCGCAGTCTACACCTTGCATACAGGTGCGTGTGTATCAGTTCGTATTTTCTTAAACAACGTGCAAGCCTAGCGTTGTGCCTGTTATATGTATATCTGGATATGCACACTGTTAAACTGATGTCTGTTCACTCTGTTCACTAGGAGGCTGCGTGGTCTCAAGGTATGGTGTCCGCCTCGAGTGCTGGAGGTCCCGGTTTCAAGCCCCGGTGAAGGCCGGGATTTTTTCACGTGGACTTCTAGTAAAAATTTCCCCAGGTCTCTGAGTAGTGAGATCGGACGCCCGTGTGTATTGTTGCGTAAAAAATCCCTTGGCAGTTGGAAATCGAAAAAGAGTAGCATAACGTTGCTGCCCGGGCAAAATGTCGTGTTAAAAATCTACTCAAAGTATTTCAGGATCCTCGCCGATGCAACGGAGTTCGTGCACTGAGCTGAGAGACTCCAGACTCAGGTTTGATTTATGAGAAGAACGGAGCACTTATGGGTTGCACTCGTGTGCCGTGATGTTGATCCGTCGACTAAACTAAACTAAACTAAACTGTTCACTCACCATAAGATCTGAGTACAACAATGAATTCCAGAAATACGCAAAGTCTGAGAGGTTGCATGTTGTCCTGTCTTCTCTCCGAATGAGTCTCAAAGCAAAGGGAGCCAGATTATATCTAGTCTGGGGTATATAATTGTATGTGCATAACTTACATACCTCACAGTTGTTTCTACATGGCTTTAATCTCATTGGAATGGGATTCTTTAAACATCAGTTTAGAAGTATAATGAAAAGTTACAAAAGTAATTTGTCGTTATGTTAATGAAGACTGTATAACAAGTTGCCCTACGTATTGTCATCATGACATACGGGTAGGACGACCCCATTTTATATGTTGACATGTTAGGACATTAAATGAGCTAGGAAAGTTGACCAATGTTCTAAGAGAGATGGATAGCATGAAAATGAATATACTAGGCGTTAGTGAGATGAGATAGAAGGGATCGGGCAAAATTATAGCTGACAATCACACAATAATTTATTCTGGAGGGGATACACATGAAAAAGATGTAGGAATAATATTAGACGAAAAAACAGCTAAGTCAATTAATGGATACTGGTGTATTTCAGATAGAATAGTTATGGTAAAAATCAAAGGCAAACCAATAGACATAAATATTATACAGGTATATGCACCAACAACAAGCAGTAGTGATGAAGAAATACAACACTTTTACGACGAAATAGAAATGGTGATGGCTCAAATTGGATCACAAGAAATAAAAATAATACTTGGTGATTTTAATGCAAAAGTAGGAAAGGGGAAAATGGAGGATGTAGTGGGGAATTATGGTTTAGGTACAAGAAATGAAAGAGGGGAAAAGCTAATAGAATGGGCAAATATCAATGATATGATAATTAGAAACACATGGTTTAACCACCATAAAAGACGACTGTACACATGGAAAAGCCCTGATAAGAAAATACGCAACCAAATTGACTACATACTAATTAATAAAAGATTTAGAAATGCTTTAATTAATGTAAAGACAATGCTGGTGCTGACTGTAATAGTGATCATGTACCACTATGTGGACAAATAAAAGTAAGATTAAAGAGAGGGAAAAAGATGGTTAAGAACATGAGATTTAATACAGAGGTTCTGAAAATAGATAAAGAACTGCAATAACAAGATAGAGTGACTGTGAAAAATAGATACAATGCGATAGCTAAAATACAGAATATAAATGAACAGTGGGAAATGTTAAGGGACTCCATTCATCAAACTAGCAAAGAAGTATTACCGGAGAGAGGCAAAATAGCTAAGAAAAAATGGATGAATGAAGAAATCTTAAAACTGATGGACAAAAGAAAACAGAGTAAAAATTACAAACAAGAATACGCTAAGATAAATAAAGAAATAAAAGGTAAATGTGGGAACGCTAAAGAAAGTTGGTTAAACGAGCAATGCAAAAAAATTGAATTAAATTCCATTAATGATACAACAAATATGTACAGACAAATCAGTGAGCTTACAGGAAGAAAAATAAGAATAAATACAGGGTGCTTGAAATCAAAAACAGGAAATATATTATTAGAGGAAGGTGCTATAATGACGAGGTGGAATGAGAAAATAAGAGAATTATATGACGGAGAAAGGGAAGAATTAACAGAAGATAGTAACTTAGAAGGTCCACCTATTCTGAAAGAAGAAGTCGCTGACGCTATGAAACGTATGAAGAAAGGAAAAACAGCTGGGCCAGATGAAATCACAATAGAAGAATTAGAAGTGTTAGGAGAATATGGAGTAGATATATTAACCAAATGTTGAATGATATTTACAGCAGTGGATATTTACCCAGTGATATGCTGAAATCTGTATTTATAGCTATACCAAAAAGACCAGGAGCAATTGATTGTGAAGATTTTCGAATTAACCCCATAAATCATATCACTAAGCTTCTACTCATAATCATAATGAGAAGAAACAAAAAGAAAATAAAAATGGAAATTAGTGAATAACAGTATTTATTTGTGGAAGGAAAGGGCACAAACAACGCAATTTATACATTACGGACACTAATAGAAAGGTCAATAGAGAAACAGAGAGACATATATTTGTGCTTCATAGATTATACTTAGGCATTTGATAAAGTAAAACATGATGAACTGATTAAAATGTTGGAAGATATCAACATTGATGGAAAAGATTTAAGAATAATAAAGAATGTTTACTGGAACCAAGTAGCAGCAATTAAAATGGGAAATAAAGAGGGTAGTTACGAACAGATAAAGCTAGGAGTACGACAAGGGCGTGTCTTGTCACAAGATCTTTTCTCCCTGTATAGCGAAGTAATAATGAGAGAGATCAAAGAGATGCCAGGAATACTAGTTGGAGGTTATAATATAAATAATATACGCTATGCAGATGACACAGTATTGGTGGCGGATAATTCAACAGACCTACAGCAATTATTAGACATTGTAGTAACAGAGAGTGCAAGGAAAGGACTCTCCTTGAATATCAAGACAACAGTAACAATGGTAATATCAAAGAAAATGGTGACACCAAATTGTGACATAGAAATAGAAGGAAAGATCCTTAACAAAGTGGATAATTTTAGATACTTAAGGGCATTTATAACATCAGATGGAAGATGTACAACAGAGATTAGGAGCAGAATAGGGCAGGCAAAAGCCGCATTTCAGAAAATGAAGAGTATCTTATGCAATAAGTCACTATCACTGAATGTAAGAAAGAGA